>VDFB02341928.1:0-32409 GCA_007258455.2 Sequoia sempervirens
TTCTTGCGACACCCATCAGGGACGTGTCATCCAGAAATTTGAGGTGGGATGAAGGAGGAATGCCATGTCCCCACTTCCAACCTTGAATCCCTCCCTGACTAACTTGGGACTTAATAAGTCTTCCCAACCCTTCAGCCATCAGGATGAAAAGGTAAGGGGAGAGAGGATCCCCTTGCCTAAGGCCTTTGGTCGCACCAAATAAGTCAGAGGGTTCCCCATTAATCAGGACAGCAAAAGAGGGTGAAGTTATGCAGCTCATCACCCAGCTGATCCACTCCTGTCCAAAACCAAAGGCCTGTAAAACTTTCTGCAAAAAGCTCCATCTGACCCTATCATAAGCTTTGGCCATGTCCAGCTTAATGAACATAGCTTTTTCTTTAGAGGTGGCCATAGAATGCATAGCTTTAGCCGCTATGATAACCCCATCCAAAATTTGTCGTCCTATAACAAAGCCCCCTTGCTCCTCAGAGATTAGGTCACTAAGCCATGGCTTTAACCGTTCAGCTATCACTTTTGTAATTATTTTGTACATCACATTGCACAAAGCAATAGGTCTAAAGAAATTAAGGGAGTTAGCTCCCTCCTTCTTTGGGATGAGAGCCAGGAGAGTTGCATTCAAAGCCTTAAGCATCTGTTTATTATTAAAGGATTCCTGCACCACATCAAAGAGGTCCATCTTGACAATCTCCCAAAAAGCTTGAAAGAACTCTATAGGAAAACCATCTGGTCCCGGGGCTTTACCCTTTTTCATACCAAACACAACAAGCTCTATCTCAGATAGAGTAATGGGCTTAATGAGAGCCACATTCATTTCAGGAGTGACCAAGGAGGGTATGCATGCCAGAACCAAATCCTCCTCAACCCTAGCCAGATCCGACTCTTCTGAGAACAAATTCCCAAAATACCTAGTAGCCTCCAAGGCAATCTCCCTATGAGAGGAAAGCAGGAGCCCTTCAGCCGTCGTGAGAGAATTGAGAACACTTCTATGCCTTCTGTCCTTTACAGTGTTGTGGAAGAACTTAGTATTTCTATCCCCTTCCTGGAGCCAATCAATTCTAGCTTTTTGTTTCCAGTAGATCTCTTCTCGTAGCTCCCACTCCTCCAGATCCTTTAAGGCCGCAGCTTCTTCTCTAAATAGCCCATCAGACAACCCCTGTTCTCTGATTTGGCGTGTAATATTGTCCACCCTTTGCTGTGCTTCTCTCTTGGCTCCAAAGAGATTTCCAAAGCACTCCCTATTCCACCTTTTCAGCTTAAACTTAACATACTGCAATTGCTTGACAAAAGAAAACATAGCGGTACCATAAGCAGGCTTCCCTTCCGTCCACCAAGTAGATATATAATCCTGGAGAGAAGCATCCCTCAACCACATAAGCTGAAACTTAAAGGATGGATTCTTTGTCTTTTGAAACTTAGAAGCAGTTAAAAGAATTGGCCAGTGATCCGAACCCCTCCAATCCAAAATCTCTGAACTAGTAATCCAACTGTCTGCCATCCAGAAACAAGAAACCAAAAACCTATCTAATCTTTCCGCTATCGCTTCCACCCCACATCTTCTATTGTTCCATGTAAATAACCCATTGGAAGGGGTGACATCCACCACCCTCAAGCTTTCAATACTACTTCTAAAAAGGCCAGCAGAGGGATCAAGCTTGGGAATACCTCCCCGCTTCTCTTCCAAACTTAAAATTGCATTGAAATCTCCTGCCAGAATCCAAGGGAATAGAGGAGCAAGAGAGCGAACATATCCTATGTGTGACCAAAGTAAAGTTTTGCCAATAAAATCAATCGGGGCATAAACATTGGTGAAGAGAAGAATCTCACCAGTTACGCAACACATGGCCACCAAGGAAATAGTAGATTTGCTAGAAACCCACCAGAGTGGAACCAGCTTGCGAGGATCCCATAAAAGAGCCAAACCCCTAGAACATCCTTGGGCGCCAATGCACTGACAAAGACATCTAGGCCAAATCTTAGCAGCCGTGTTCTGCATCCTATCAATAGATAACTTAGTTTCCTGAATAAAAACCACCTCAGGCGAATGAGACTTAATCAGATCCCGAATAGCCTTTTGTCTAGGGATGCTATTCAACCCCCTTAAATTCCATGAAAGAACAATCATTTCTGATGAAGAGGGAAGTGGGAATCAATGGTTCTCACAGAACCAGACTCCACTAAAGTCTCTCCCACTAACTTCACTTTTTCCTGATCCTTCTTCCTCCCCACCTTAAGAGACTTCTCTGGGGTATCCTTTCTAATGGTTTTTTGATGAATACCCAAAATAGAAGGGGAACCCTTGCTTTTGCTCTCCTCCTGCCGAACATTTCCGGTGCAAGCCTTGGTTCGGGCATGAGCAGAAATCTCCTGCACTTCCTTGTCTCCACTGGAATCCAACTCCTCCAAAGGTCCCACTGAAGTATCTGTGACCATCTGCACCCCAAGCTCTCTCTCCTGTAGATCAGCTTGAACAACATTGTTCTCCTCCCCACCTAATTCCTTTGCTTCTAAGAGCTCATGACTAGCCGGCATATTAGCAATGGTTCCATCAAACTGTTCTAAGTCATCCAACCCCTCAAACCTGTTGAAAACCTCATCTATCTGTCTTTCCTTAAAGGTCCTCTTCTGGCCACGACCCTTATTACGCCCTCTTACAGGGATAAAGCCCTCCTTGTCCTCCCTCATAGGGGCCTTCCCTTTATCTTGGGCGTGAGGAACCCTTGTCGGCCCTATGTTTGAATCCTCTGAAGGTTTTGATTTGGGGCACACCCTCTGCAAATGCCCATATTCATGGCAAAAGCGACAGCGAAACGACAGCGTTTCATAGTCAAGTTGTTGAATCCATGCACTTGACCCCAATCGAATTTTGATAGAATCAGGCAGGGGCTTATTCAAATCAATTTCAACACATACCCGGGCGTAGGTAATTACCTTCTTCTCCATAGTCTGTCTCGAGGGACCAACTGGTTTTCCAAGCTGGCTTGCCACTAAGTTAAAAATGTCCTCCCTCCAAAATTCTAAAGGGAGCCATGGTAATCTCACCCAAACCGGGACCCGCGACGGAAGCTCTTCTGTAGGGTTAAATCCCACATGCCAAGGTTTAATGAAAAGACCCACTTGATTGTAGAAATAGGGCCCTCCTTCGAAAACTTTATTCCTGTCCGACATGCAAGAGAAAACCACTTGAAAGTAGCCATTGGCTGCCAACAAAACATCCATATCCCCCTCGGGAGACCAGGTACGCCGAGCCCATGATTCCAAAAAAGACAAAGATACCCGAATCCCTAGGAACTTACAAATCAAAGCATGCTTTGATAAGTAGTTGATATCGTCCACAATAGCTTCAGGTTGGATCTCAACAATCGGCCTATTCTCGCTCTTAGCAAGGCATCCATTGACCTTTGAGGGTCTAAAACCTCCAGACAGATGTGAGGACTCTCCCATTCCTGATCCAGATTCGCTGAAAAAAGGATTAGCGCAAAGAAATAACCCGAGTTGCTCCACCACTTGCTGCATCCAGCAAAGGAGCCAACCCCTTTCCACCACGAAATCCGGTGCGGGAGCCAGCCGCAGAGGCACAGAGGCGAGAGAGCCAAAAGCTACGCACAACCCAAAGAACACAGCGGTAAAGATCACAAAAAAAAGCTCCGCTCGCTCCCCAGTTTCCCCAACACCACAAAAAATGAGTCCCCACGGATACAGCCACTTGCCCCAATCACCCACGGTATTTCCGCGCCCCTAGGGCAGAGGCGGAAAAGCGTGGCGATAGAAAGCAGCAGAGAGCGTGGCCACCCCAAGCCCACCAATCCAAGCGCTCAGAACCCCCCCACCCGATCAGAAGCACCAAAAGCAGTGCAGGGAGCCACAGGCGCGGCTAGGGCAGAATACCTACTTCTGCGCGTCTGCGATCCACACACCTGCTCCAGTGGCATACATCTCAAAGCCTCGATTGGCCCAGGGAAACTTCATCATAAGGCTGTGATTGTAGAGACTAACACAGAATAAATTACTTGACATGAGATGGAATCATTTATTGCCTCAAAGTTATGCTGGAATTTCTCATTCCCTAATTTCTAGTTTTATTTACTCAATGCTATTTTAATTAATTGAGTACACAATTCCATCAAATATTATGTTAACTGCACAAACTAATCACACACAAAACAACAATAACGCAATTAAACACTTACACAAAATTTGGAAAGGTCACAACAGAGGGGCACTACATCCACTTTGATCCATATGTACAATTAATTTTCTTGAGTTTCAATAAAAAATTTACTCCCTTTTTATAAAAGATTAATAAAATTTATGAAATAGTTTTCTTTAATAATCATAGGATAGATGATGTTAAAATTGGAAATTTATTCTCAAGTCCTTTTATTTGGGAGGTTGAAAATTTATCTCAATGAATTAATTAAAAACTTAATATTCACTTATGGGTTTTAAAGAAATTTATTTCTAAACAATTATCTAATTAGAAATCTATATTTTCTTAAGATTTTTCAAGCAATAAAGCTAGTGTTAAAAAAAAAAAAAAACCAAAGTAGACAATTATTTAACGTTATTGTTTTCTAGATTTGAAACAAATTAAATCTAAGTTGTATTAATGTGAAAAAAATAAATGTAAATTTTAATAATTATAGTGTTTTAGTATTTTTGATTAGTTATTTGCATGACCTAAACCACACCTTAACTCTAATTTTACCTCTAATCCTAACCCTAGTCCTAACCTTAACTATGGTTGTAATACTATCCATAACCATAAATCTAATTTTAATCACTAAATTTTAAATAAATAATATATTTAATAAATTTCTATATTACTAATAATATATAAAATAATTTTATAAATAAAATAAATATAATACAACTAAAAATAATTAAAAGTTATATATTACATGTTGGTAATGTTTCTTCTCTTATTATTAATATAAATTTTTTATATATTAAAATAATTATTTATTACAAGTTATTTATTTTAAATTTAATATATATATATATATATTAATATATAAATATTAAAAAATAAAATATATTATATTAAATTATCATGTTTGATTCTTAATAGACAAGTGCAACTAAATCTCTTCATTCAAATCAATAATTTTTAATTATTAATGAACCAATGATTATTTAGTAAAGTATTGTAAAGTGACATTACAAAACAGATCTATGAATCAATAAAATTTTCAAGCATTATATCTATTAATCATATTTAAGTGATTTTTATTAATAATATATTTTTTAATTTATTTTCATTTTTACCTTATTCTTAATTCTAATCTTAATCCTAATTATACTGTTTAGGATTATAATAAATAATAATACGATTCAAATTATAATTTAATTGATAATTGTACTAATTTAAGTTATTTTAATTTATTTATTTTTTGAAGTTAATAAAGTTTGAAACATTAAAAAAAGTTACAATGTCAAAAAGTTTAATATTTAATTTAAATTTTTACTTTAATTGTATAAAATCTTAGGAAGATTATCTTTATATGCTATGGATGTGTTTACTTTATAAAGAAAAATGAAAAATCATTCTTTAAAAAAATAGTTTTCCTTGCTTTCCCTACAAATTCTCTAAAACACACATAACTTTTTAACCAATCATATGCACAAGAAATAATTCTTATAATTTGTAAAGTTAAATATTTTACAAATTGACTTTAGAAAATTGATTTAAAAAAAAAATTAAATATTGTTTTTGATTGGTTGAAAACTAAATTATTAATAACTAATTAACTGTAAAAAGCAAAACTCATTGCAATAGTACTATGCTAAGGGAAAGTACTAATAAATTAACTTAAATCACTACATGAACTCAATCAAAACATTGTTTAGTTTCAAACGATTTTAAACTTAGTATTTATTTAAATTATTAATGTTGTTTTTTAATATTTTATGTCCCAAAGGAAATAATGTATTTAATGTTGACCTAATTAATGTATACATGTAAAAGTGAATTTATTGGAATAATTGTCTTTTCGAAAAAAGGAAACAAATTAGTTAATATTGTCTCAAGACTTATTTAATTTTGCATAATAGTTTTTAATATATATGAATCATTTCTTTGGAGAAAGTAAATTAGTATTGTCACTAAAAAAAACTTAGTTTCTAAATTCTTTATAAACAATTAATATTGCCTTAATTAATTTAATTTTGTTTAATAGATTTTAGAAAGTAAATTGGAATTGTCAAGAAAGTAATTTTAGTTTATTTTTTCGATGTCCTGTAGAGTCCTCAAGAATCTCGGCCAAATACCAACCTTACACTAGTTCGGTGAGGACAAGCAGAGGGAAGCAGACTAAATCCCCCTGAGTCAGCCAGCAGCTCGCCAACACCCACCCCCAGTGACCACTACTTCTAATTAGTTCTTGGGCCGTGAGAGGTTGGAACTGTAAAATCTGGTGATTTTACATGATTGTCCACTTTCATAATTTTCGAGACTGGTCCTATCATGTGCATATTTCACCCATTTTTTGCCATATAGCTCCATGGTTTCCATCATGTTTGCATTTTTCACCCTTTTTGTCCATGTCGGCATAGGTATCCAAATGTCTCCTCGACCTGTGTATGTTTCACTATTTCTTGTTGCAGGTTATCGACATGATGTATCTTGTGTTTCGGCGATAAGTATGTTACATATCAGCATAGGTTCCAAGTTGTTTTGGCGATGGTGGAGGTCCCTGTCGGCATATGCTATAGCTTTCGGGGTGGTGTCATACCGACTATCTTTTGTTTCCCCGACTTTGCATTGTGGTGGCTCATCGGTATAGATGGAAGGCTTTTGGTATTGGGTCATGGCGATACCCATATGTTACACCAACAGACTACAATGGGCTTACTACAATCGGCTTTCGATATATGGTTGTAACTCTCGGCCTATGGTCCCAAGTTGATGCAAATATGTCCTCACTGACCAGAGATTTGGTTTCTTCAGCATGAGTTTATTCCGTCTCAACTAGAGCATTATATGAGCTTTTATCAAGATGAGTCTTACTTCATGCATCTATGAAATCTGCCAAGTGTGGTTTCTATTTTGGTGTCAATTGTGTGTCGAGTTTATTGAAAAGCATTATTGAAGTTGTCTCCATGTTGATTCTTTCTGGTTATTTAAATTGAGGTAACAAGTTTATTTTTAGTTTATCTATGCACATTTGTTGCATTTGTGTGGTTAATCGATTTGGTTCTCTCAAGTAGGGATTAAATCCTTTTCGGTAATCATAGTAATTAGGGAGATTCATTTGGATTATTAAAGTAGAGCTCAATAATCATAATCTTGCATTGTTCATACAAGTTATGAATAGATCATATGCCTGCAATTCGATCTTTTTCCAAAATAAGTTGCCCATTTCTGTTTCATTTGACTCTGCATACCCAACAAGGCACTGGTCTCTGTAATTTGACTATTTGAATCCATTTTAGTTTCTTTATATCCATTAATTAAGCATTCTAGGATTTAGATCAGAAGATAGTTATCAAGTTTGGTTTTATTTGTTCATCATATCCGCCATTGTGGACAAAGCACATTAGTTGATAATCATAAGATAAGTCTCATGACTATTCAAAGAGGTACACCAGGTCTAGCAACACCGAAGAGTAAAGGGTTTGATTTATTTCAAACCTTGTTCTATTACCTAAAATGTCGTGAAAGCTTGGGTAACCTTTGTGGTCTAAAACCTCGTATTTTTGAGAGCTAACAGAGTCGAACTCAAGACCTCGTGTGAGCAAACCCAAGACCTGCCACCCACTAACCGTGGGCGCTTAAGAAAGTAATTTTAGTTTCCATTATTTCAAATAATTTATATTGTATTAATTTTATAGATTTATTAATGTTTATTTAACAAGGATTGCTATAATTTTTTTCTTTTGCAAAGGTAAATTAATTATTCAATTTCTATTCTCTCAAGTGAATTAATTTTCCTTAATTTGTTTGTTAAAGATAGTCAATTTTCCTTGAAAAGGACAATTAACAAATGATTAATACTATGCTGATTTACTTATTTTTATAAAATTAGTAATGATTCCTAATTTGTATTTATTTTTAAGAAATTAGAGTTGTCATAATTTAATCATATTTACAAGGGTAGATCGGCATCGTATATTTAGTTTCACTTTCTAAATAGATAATGAATTAATTAGTAACTTATAATTTTCATACACCATATGCTCTCACCTCACCCATACTGGGATCTTGGTGATCAAAAAGTGGAAAGGAATTTGTTTAACATTTTTAGATTTAATTTCTAATTGGATGTTGATTTAATCAAAAATTGTAACTCTCATATATTGTATGCTCTCACCTCACCTGTAATAGGATCTTGGTGATAAAAAAGTGGAAGGGAAATTGTTATCTTCATAAGTAATGTTTATTATTTTCCATAAAAGTATTTTATTTGTAAGAAGTAATTAGATATTATTTTCTTTCTTAAATAGAAAAACTTTAATCAAGAGTTGAAACCAAAAACCAATAGCGATTAGAATCAGTGGTGCCTTTGGCTCACATTTACAAGTAATGTCGTCATGCTTGAGCTACTGCATCCATAGCCTAACATAGCTGCAACAATGACATTTGTGGAATCATCCCTTTAAATCACCAAGGAGTAATGAGGAATATTTGATGGTATTAAAATCTAATAGATGAGTAATCTCTCTTGGATTGATAATATAATAAGATAATTTCAAATGAATGAAAATTTTCTAGTTCAAACCTAGTAAACCCCATTATAGGATTCGATGGAATTTGTTTAATATTGTTATGTTAATCAAAAGGTAATTATATATCAAATGGGTTCAAGGGAGATGCTATTTTAGGAACTAGGTTTTATATTTTTAAGAAACAAGTAATAGTCATTGAGACTATTTACTTATTTTTATTGCTTCCCTTCATGGGTAGCAATTCTAGAGGAATTGTCTAGAGAAAAAGGGACCTAGAAAGGGCTATGTACCAACATAACAGTCCACATCAAACTTAGATTAGAAAATAGAACTACATATTTTATGCCTTGATCTTGTTTGGAAGCAGGGTATGTAAGTAGTTTAGGAAATGAAGGATGCTGCTAGCACCTCAGGCATTCATGGATGGGGCTTAGAGAAAGTTTATTATAATGATAAATTAAAATATAATTTAATAATTCAAGAGAATCACTTGGTCAGAAGGGGCTAAAAATATGTAACATAAAGATAAGATAAAATACATTCTTTGTATACTCGAAAAGAGTCTCAGATGAATACACTTGAATCCTCGAGGCCTTAGGCCAAATTTTGAGGTGGGACTCAAGCTACATATTTTTTACATACTCCTAAAGATGACAACCTCAGTACACTTCCAAGGGGAGTGTAGTTTTTAGTGAGTGACTCAAGACCTGGATGGTCTGATGAAAAGGGAGACTCTCCCTTTCAAATCTAATCAAAAGCACACATACAACTTTATGCAAGAAAGAAACAAATTAACTCAAACATGTAGAAATGGAAGAGAAATCTGAAACATATATTAAATTCAAATCTGATGCTCACATGCAACATGGGCTTCACACACAAAAATATGCAACTCAACCTTCCAATATCATTCCAACAACATTTGAATATGCAACAACCAACTCTCCAAAGTCTCCCCCTCACCAAATTGTAAGCATCAATATATAAAAATTGTGTGAAAAGAAACCACTATTGGTTTCTCAAAACAACCTCCACTAAACCACTAGGAGAACCCACCACTTTCTACCTAGCAATGCTTTGTCATTCTTCAAAATTTTCTAAAAAGGTTTTTGGGTTTGGTGTGCCTCATTTCTAGCTTTCCAAATCATTTTTAAATTCTTAATTTTGATACCATATGAAAAATCTATGGCCCTTTTACTAAGATTGGGTCTCATAATTATGACCCATACAATCTTTTCTCTTTTCCCAAAAATAATAAAATGCCAGTCAAACCTCCAAAATCATCATTACTCCTTCTTGGCATCAATTTCCTCTTCTTAGCATGTGCATTCAATGTACAATTCAAAATTTTCTTCTCACGTTATAACTATTACCAATTTTTTCACTACAACTCAACTGGTGGAGCTGACTAAATACTATTATATTTGAAAGTGGAAAATACAATTGTTTCTGCATATGCTAAGTGTTGATTGCATCTTAATTATCATTTTATAAGTGACAGTTATGCATTGAGATGAGGAAAAAAAAATTCAAGAATTTTTTTATCATTTTACAATCAAATGGAGCATCAAATGAGGTACAATATTGAGCATACAAACAACAAATCATTTCATTTGCTTTCTTTTATTTCATAAAGTAATTCATATTTACAGAATTTCATTTCATTGCGAGAATTCAAATGTTAGTACAAATTTGCATTGAGATGCATCTTTCCTTTTCAAAATGAAAAGCATAAGATTGAAATCAAATATCCACACAAGCCATGGATGTGATTGTCACAGTGCATCACAAACAACACACTACACTATGGAAGATGCATAAAAGGAATAACCACATAAGTATAAACATAATCATCATTTCCTATTGATTGATGGCCAATGCAGAAGTGGTGCACCATTTGTCTTCTCGAGCTCCATTGACCTATAGGAAGGAAGAGAGGGATGTTAGAGCTCTGACTATGAATATACCTACATGAACCATCAACAATAATGTAGTATGCTAGCTACAAATCATGCACTAAAACAATCAAGAAAAGTGCAGAAATATGAGCTGGAAGAGAGACATCAATATCGTGATATGTTGTTTTATGCTAACATTGTTTGTTTCTTTGTGCAGGTATAGGGAAAATCATGAAGCTGATTATTATTTGAAGACCAAGCATGTGGAGGAAAACGGGCTCCCACAAGGGTAGAGCTCACAATGCTACCCCTTATTCATTACAAGTGGGATGAGAAGGAGATTGCATCATCATAATCATCAAGAAAGGAAACACAACTGAAGGAGTAAAGCAGAGTTATCCATCAAGCCATTAAACCAACTATGCATTCATAACAATCATGTAAAGGCTTTCTAAAAGCTACAGGTGAATAGTGGGTTTAATCTGCTCAATCAATTTAACTTAGTACATTCATCTCAAACATTGATGTATGGGTTATATTCTTTTTCCACAATATTATTTGTTCATCATGTTCATGATATTATGCAAGGTTCAACAATGTTCTTTCTCACAATCAAGGATAGTGAATAGGAATACATAATGCTTCAATGAAGAGAATTGTTTCAGATCTTCATTTTAGAGGAGAGCAAGTGCATGGAACAATTTTGTTAAATGGATCATAAAAATGAATAAAGAGTGCCAGATAGAAGAGTATACTTTTAAAGGCTAGTCAAGCATGGAGACATGTAAAGGAGTTCCATATTTCTATCAAAATAAGGAGACAAGATCAATATGGTGACCAGTAGCCAACTGATTAGTAAAGTGAAGTGAATGATTCAACAAGGTAGCAAGTTTCAGTTTGGCTGAGAATGCAAAATACCTCATTGTTTTGAAAGGAGGACAATCATAATACATTGTTTGGACATCTGTGTTGTTCTATCATTCAATGGTTTTTTTCATTTAAGCTATACTTATAGAAAATTCACAATTATCAGGTAAGATTTCAAGGATTCATATACATAAAGTCATTTTTAGAAGAAACAACATGTATACATTGAACATGATATGAATGAAGGTTTGGAATGCATCCCTGAAAAATGTAGCTGTGAGTGCATAAGAGACTAAAGAAAACAAATAGTTTATAAGTTCAATCAAAAGGAGTTCTGTGTGTAAGAAAAAATAGCATTATAGTGGTAACTGAAAATGTAAACATAAGATACCTGAAGGTCAGTATATTTAAGGTACAGGAAGCCATATGAAAGTTTAAATTCAAGATATATTGTTTCAGAATCTCATAAATTCATTTTAGGGTTTTTAACAGATTACAAAGGAAGTGTGTTTTCCTTTTGAATGTTAGTTATCATGCTGAGGTTTTTATAAAATACAAGATTTACACAGTGTTCCATGGCTGGGCTAGAATATAATAGAAAAGTATATTCAAAATATAATAGTGTCAATAAATATCACATTGGGCTGAGCCCAGATTTTGCATACATCATTAAATATATAGGTTCTTGTTCAAAGTCTGAATACCCACATTAGGGTTTTGAGTTTAAAGACAAGATATTCCATTTTTCTGACATACTCATGTGAGGGTTTTATAGAAACAATAGAAAATAGAAGAAATCATGTTGAGTTGTGTTCAATAAACACAAATTGCTTTAGAATACAGTTTACCCACATTGGGGTTTTGAACAGAAAATAGATACTTTCTAGTATTTTCAAAGTCACCCATGAAAGGTTTTATATGAAACAATAGAAAGTAAGAGAAATCATGGTAATCGAGCTTGAACGATTCAAAAATGAATATATTTTCTTCAAAACAGCAAATGCCCACATCAAGTTCTTGTCGCAGGAACACATTTTCTTCAAATTAGTAGATACCCATGAGGGATTTTGTTCCAGTTGGTACATATAATGGCACGTGGCATGTATATGGCTTTGAAATTACAAATAGGAGTCAATTTTTTTTTAAAATGTAAAGCTTCACAAGATTTCTTTTGTTATAAGTGAACATAGAGATAGAATTTACCGTTGCATGCTTGTAGGAGAACACATAAGTCGTGGTTGAGCTCACAAAGCAAGAGACAAAGGGTCAAGCTCTCATAGTGGTGACCAAGGAGAGAAGCAACAAAACATAGCAAGAATGAGACAAAGAAATCAAAAGAGATACATGAGTAGCTGTGGCCTCATGTCCTTTTTTTTCCTTCCAAAACATAGTGGAAAAGCCACAATAATGTCAAAAATTAAGCTTACCTTTATCACAGTAAAGGATTTGACCATTTGAAGACAAAAGTGAAGATTCTCAAGCACACAAGCTATAGACTAAGCTCACTCCTGGCGGCACCATCTTTTCAGGCAGAGCTAGAGTCTTCATAAACGATGATTGCAAAATGAAATAATTTTTAGGGTTTGACTTGTTTTTGTCTCTTGCCCTAATGCAAATTTAGGTTGAGCATTATGAGTGTCCTTAATGTTCCCTTTTGATAATACAATAGTGGGGAAATTCGAACTTAGGATTTTTTTTGCATTTGAGACCAATTTAAGTTAATACTTTTGGTGGCTAAATTCCATGCCTTAGGTCGAATTGATGGGAAGTTTTCCATATTTTTCTTTTTCCTAAGTTTCTCAGCTTGTCAATGAAATATCCTGATGGCTTTAGACTTTAGGGTTGTGCCAATGAAGCCTTAGTAAAAGTGTGATGATATTTGTCTTATGCTTTAATTGATTTTGTGAGGAATCAATTAAAATAATAAGATTGATTTTATTTGAGACTTAGGTTTATATTTTAATTGATTTTGAAGAAATCAATTAAGATTTTGATAAGAGAGATGCCTTGTAATTTTTATGATTTTTTTTGAGAAAAATGAAGATTGTATTGGAGAGATTAGTTGTTTTTTTGCAAAATATTTTAAAACAATCTTTAATTGCAAAAATAAGTCTAATTGAGGGAAGATAAGATTTGCAACTACATAGAGCAGAGATAAAGTAGGTTGTTTTTATCTCTTTGCTATTTTTAGCAGATTGGGGTTGAGATTTTTCCTTGGGTCGGATTTGAGTTTTCTGTTGGATAGATAAGGTGCTTTATTTGCTTTAAAATAAAATTTAGTCTATTTTGAGAGGCTTTTCACTAGGAACATGGAAACAGTGTGTTTTTTCTTCTTTTATGTAGACTTTTGAGACAATTTGGTACCTTTTCCTTGAGCTTTTCTTGTGAGCTCAGATTAGGGTTTCTAGAGGGTTATATCTTGAAGAAACTTAGTTTTTATTTGGCTTCTTAAGTTTAGAGGATAGTTTCTTGCTCTAAGTATTGTAGAGCTTGTAAGCTTATTTTTTTTGTACTCAGTTTGGCAAGTTCACTCTTTTAGTTTTAATAAATTAGCAGAATTCTCCTTCTCACTTTTCTTGTCTCAGTTTTGTAATGGCAATCTGATGTCTTTGTGTTTCAAACTTGAATCCTTATATGTCTTGCTATTGTAAAGCTTTGTTTAGAATTGCATGTTGTATTTAGTTCTTCTAGATCTTCATGTAAATCACTGATAAAATATGTGCTAATGAGATTGTGAGGGTTATTGTGATAGAGAAACTATTATGAGTGGTTAACTCTGAATTTTCATAAGTCTGGTGAATCATCTGTTAGTCATAGGTTTTAATTTCAATCATCTTTCTAACTCTTTCCCTCAGAAAATCACTTAGAATAATATTTATCATTTGGAGAACTAGCTTACTCTGGAGATTCGTTCTTGCAATGAGTTAGCCACAACTCAAGAATGTTGCCATGTGTTAATAGATTGCTGAACTTTCAGTTTCAGCAGGGTGCAAATCTATTTGATAACAATTTTTGGCATGCCCGGTGGGACTTTGAAAGCCATTTCAGAGAAATTTTAGAGTTTTTAATTTGTTGTTTGGTGTATGCAGTAGATTTGTGCAGCCTTTTGAAGGCTCATTTCAATACACCTAGTGACTCTGATCTTGATTTTGCATGCTAGTGCAGCCTGCACATGAGAAAAATACAGACAAGGTTGAGTACTACACCTTTCAAATATCGAGAGTTGTCTCCACCATGAAGAAGAGGCAAAACAACAAGGAGGCTCTTTGAGACACCTGTGAGATTGAAGTCAACACCTCCAATTTTTAGTTCCTTGGTTTTATCACCAGGAGTACCGATTCTAATATCACGAGTACCGCTAATGGTAGCACCAAGGTAGCACCCATTTGTGCCTTTCAATGGAGGTAGTCCATTACCATCACCTCCATGACATCCCAGTTTGTAGCCCAGTTTTCCATACTTACTGTGGAGGACTTCACTACACTGGTTGAGCATATTCATGATGTAGCCACCTTATGCTCGGTTCACAACATCACGCAAGAGAATGTTGCGTTAAGGTTGTTGGTTGCGTCGCTCAAAGGGAAGGTGTTACAATGGTTCATAGGTCTCACAACCAACTCAATCGCAACATGGGATGCATTAGGTAATGGTTTATATCAACATTTTGTTGATAAATCTAATAATATATCTTTGTTAGAGCAGTTGAGCACCATTTAGAGGGCGCCACATGAGCACTTGGCTGATTTCAACTATTGATTTCAAAGAACCTAGGATAGGATTCCTGCAATGGTAAAACCTCTACCAACTCATGTTTTTCTATTTTACTTAAAGGATTTGAATAGAAAGATTATAGTTATGATCCAATCTATGGGTGGGCATACACTCCCGAACGCTTATGACATATCCATTAGAGCTGAGAACTGTCTCATCCAAACTGAAGACATAACTCCTAGGCCTCCTATGCCTTTGTTTCCAGAAATACAACCACCTACCCCTACTATTGTACCTCCCTTGGCTATTGTCCCACTTGTTCCAACAATAGGCTATCATAACACAGCCCAAGAAGTTGTTGCTCCAGCCTCAAACCAAGAATTTTAAGAGATTAAAAGTATACTCAAGAATTTCAGGAATGATCTTGTGAGAATTAAGAAGTAGGTAGGTCATGAACATAAGCCTTATCAAGCCCCTTATCAAAAAAACCAACCAAATAGGCCTGCTTTTCATAATGATTACCAAGCCCAAAGAAGGAATTTTAACCCTAGGCCATTCCAACCATACAATCCAAATGCAGCCAATTCATCAAAGGAACTTGTGCCCCAAAATAATGTTTCCCAAGATTACGATTGGTGTTATCTGTGCAATTAGCCCCATAACCAATCAACATGCACTAATGGAATGAGGAATCATTCTTTAATGGTTCAAAATAACTATGTTGGTTTAGAAAATATTGTAGATCAGAATAAAGAACAACAAGATAATGTGGAAGTTGCCTTGCCAAGCTGGCAGAGCTCTGAATTTTGTGGCATGAATGGCCAAGATCAACCAAATTCTCCTGTTTCAGCTAATACTAGATCAAAAAAGAGAGCTATGGATTTGGGACAACAAGCTGCAAATTCACAGCAGCATCCCACAAACAGTAAGCAACCCATTTCATCAAATGTTAACGCTGAAGCATAGCCTAAAGTGTAGATTCTACAAAGAGGCCAAGAGATATCTAGCAAGGAGCAGTCAAAGACGTATTCGTAGCCTTTGGGTGTAGTAAAAGCGATGCGGCTGTCATTAGAAACCAGTAGAATTATAAATTCTTCATCATTTAATATTGTTGAGCATCTCAAGAAAAACACTGTTAGTATGTCGGTATTAGATGCTTTGCACCTCCCAGGGCAGAACAGTTTACTGTAGAATGCTTTAGCTAAATTGTCTAATTCTGATGATACTGATCAAAGGGTTGCTAAGGTAGTGCTTGCTAATGATCTGGAGGCTAAAAATGAGCAGAAAGCTAAAGAGGTAAAGCCTCATCCATTTTACTTAAGTCTGATTATTGGTGATAAAATCATTCATAATTGTATGGTTGATTCTGGTGCCAGTAGTTTAGTCATGCCTAAGAGTTTAGTTGATAAGTTAGGTCTTGTTTATGAGTCTAATCCCTAGAAAGGCATAGTGCAATTAGATGGGTCTACTATTAAAATTGCTGGTGTTATCAAAAATTTGGCTCTTACTTTGTACACATCCCTGAGTTTTGCTATTCATCAGGATATACATGTCATTGACTTGCCACCACACTTTTCCATTTGTCTCTCAAGGGATTTCACAGCCAAGTTGGGTGGGTTTCTATCTTTAGATTGGTCTCATCTTTTCTTTAGAACAAGGTATGGTACGAAAGTGACTATAAAGTCTGAGCTTCTCGCCAAAGACCATATCAAACCATATTCACCAAATCCTATAAACACTAACCTCTATGCCACCTCTGCACTAGAGGAGCAAACCATGACCTCAGACTGCAGCACCCATATAGAAAATATCAATCTAGATGAATGGGTAGCCGAAGATCGTGAGCTTGACCCTTTTCAGCACACAGATGAGATAGGATTAGGAGTCTATATGATTCAAGAACCTAATTTTGATATGCCTAATCTTTGTAAAAAGGAGCAGTCTGCAGAAATAGGAAGTGAGCTTTGGAAGCTTTACTTTGATGGTTCGAGAAGCAGTATTGGTGCTAGAGGTGGGGCTATGTTGATTTCACTAGAGGGAGATAAGTACTTTTCAGCCTACATATTTGCTTTCAGCTGTTCGAATAATACAGTTGAGTATGAAGCGTTGGTGCATGGCCTCGAATGGGCCCGCAAAAGAGGTATTAAATGCTTGCAAGTTTATGGTGATTCATAACTAATTGTAAATTAGATCAGGAATTTAAATGCTGCCAAGAATGATTTGCTTAAGAAATATAAGCATCATGTATGGGATTTGATGGAAGATTTTGATGCTTTTAATATTGTTTCGATTCTTAGAAATGAAAATAAGCATGTTGATAGGCTCACTGCCATAGGATCCCAATTTGATATTCCCAATGAAATTCATAAGGAAGAGGCACGTCAATATGTAAAAATAGTGGTCAGACCTTCTGTGCCTGACAATAATGTGAACTGACAGGTTTTTGAAAGCAATGAGAAAACTGTAAATATTTTAATTGTTGAAGCTGAGTTTGTAGATGGAAACTAGCAAAAATGGCAGCAACAATATGATGACCAGATTGTGCAGTTGAAGACCAACAAGCTGCCAAAAGGATTGGTGACCTTGGAATCTGTTTTCAATTCAGATGACCAAGTGCGTAAAGACAAGTGCATCCTGACTGTTAAAGAAGAACATTATGCAGTGATTGAAATCTTCAAAAGCAAGCTTCTTAAACTGGGAAAGGTATGTAATAAAGAGGAACAACAGACATTTATTCTGTTATGTCAGAAATTTAGTGATGTTTTTTCTTGGGAGTACAAGGATTTGAGAGGTTTTAACCCATAACTAGCCCAACATACTATTGAATTAGAACCTAGCGCAAAACCAGTAAGGAAGAAACAAAGACCTCTTAACCCCAAACTAGAACACCTTATGAAGGCTGAACTGAATAAATTAGTTGAGAGTGGTATTATTTTTCCTATCAAACACACCTCTTAGGTGTCAAATTTAGTACCAATTAGGAAGAAAAGTGGGGAAATCAGATTATGTGTTGATTTCTGAGATTGAAATAAAGCATCATTGAAGAATCACTACCCACTCCCTTCCATGGAGCAAATTTTGCAGGTAGTTTCTGGTTCTGACAGATTTTCTTTGCTAGATGGTTACTCAGGTTACAACCAGATTTTGGTCAAGCAAGAGGATCAATTCAAGACAACATTTACAACTAAGTGGGGCACAATGGCCTACAAGAATATTCCTTTCGACTTATCCAACGTTAGAGCAACTTTTCAGTGAGTGATGGATATGGCCTTTCACAGCCTTATTAACAAGTTCGTTCTGGTATATTTAGATGACATTACTATTTTTTCTAGAAATGCTAACAAACACCTTGATCATTTGGAGAAGATTTTTCAGAGATGCAGAGAGTTCAGAGTGTCTCTCAATCCGAAGAAGTGTATTTTTTCTGTACATGAAGGTAAACTGCTTGGACATGTTGTTTCAAAGCAAGGTATTTCTATAGACCCTGAAAGAGTCTTTACAATTCTTGAATTACCATTACCAGCTCACAAGAAAGGCTTGCAAAGCTTTCTTGGAAGAATAAATTTTGTGAGGAGGTTCATACCGAATATTGCTGAATATTGCAGCTTTGTTGCAACCTCTAACTTCTATGCTTAAAAAGAATATGCCATTCAGTTGGACCAAGGAGGGTAAGAGGAGCTTTGAGTAGATAAAGGAAGCCCTTGCAACTACTCCTACTCTCATTAATCCAAATTTTGACAAAGACTTCATCCTGTATGCCTTTGGAGGAGTAGATACAGTTTCAGCTATGTTATGCCAACAAAACGAGGAAGGTTTGGAGCAGCTTGTAGCATTTTTCAGCCAGGTGTTACATGATTATGAGGTAAAATATTCTTTTGTCGAGAAGCATTTTTTTGTCATTGTTAGAAGCCTTAAAAAATTCAAGCATATGCTGTCCAACAACAAGATCCATTTGCTAGTAGCTCATTCAACTATTAAAGATTTCTTACTTAACAAAGATATTAATGATAAGTGTGCTGGTTGGATTACCAAAGTTATGGAATTTGATGTTGAGATAAAGGTAACCAAGCTCATTAGAGGCAAAGGTTTGTGTGAATAGATTTCTGGTAATGAAGACAACAACTTAAAAGAAGCCAAAAATATGGATACAGTGCTAAACAATGAGGTTGCAGGTGTTGTTCCAGTGTCTCCTGCTACTTGGTTGCAACAAATGATGCACTATTTACAAATTGGTGAGTGCCCTGAAGGCTTAGACAAAGCGAAAAGAAGGTATTACAGATTACAAGCTATTCCTTATGCAATTATTGATGGAATTCTTTATAGGAGAGATTTCCAAGGTATTTTATTGAGATGTATTCAGCTTGATCAAGTTGACAAGATTTTAGCGGAATTTCATGATGAATTTTCAGGAGGTCATTTTGCCACAAGAACAACAGCCCTGAAAATTATGTGGGCTGGTTATTATTGGACAGATTTGTTCAAAGATGTTATTGCTTAGGTCAAAAATGTGAGAAATGTGCTTTATTTTTTGGAAAACAGAGGCTTGCAGCGCTGCCCCTGCATCCGATTCAGGTGGAACAACCCTTTGCTAAGTGGGGCTTAGATTTTATTGGTCCTATCAATCTATCTTCAAGCACAAGTCATAAGTGGATACTTACTACCACAGGTTATTTTACCAAATGGACCGAGGCAGTTGCTTTAAAGGAAACAAACAAGACTTCAGTGCTTAACTTCTATTAGGATCTCGTGTTGAGATTTGGTGTTCCAGATTCAATCATTTATGACAATGGTTTGGATTTTATTGGTTTGAGGATTTCTGATTGGTCAGTTAGAAATAATATTTATTTAAACACATCTTCTAATTATTATCCGCAGGGAAATGGTTAGGCAGAATCTACAAATAAGAATTTGATTCAGATAATTAAGAAGACTGTTGAGGATAATCAACGGACATGGCATGAAAAGTTGAAGTTAGCCCTTTGGGCTGACCGAATAACTCCTAAAAGGGCCATTGGTTGTTATCCTTCTATTTTAACTTATGGTAAAGAAGCTAAGTTACTTGTTTCCATTGAGTTTCTGACTTTAAGTTATGTTAAAGAACTGGAATTACTAAATGATCAACCTCTTGAGGTGAGATTTGCATAGCTGGTAGAGCTCGAAGAAACAAAAAAAAAAGCTCTAAGGCAGCTAGAGATACATCAAGATTATATGAAGAACTCTATTGATAAGAGGGAAAGACTACATGATATCATTGTTGGAGATCTGGTTTTTAAATGGAATGAATTTAAAAGCAAACCTGGATGACATTCCAAGTTCGATGCAATTTGGGACGAGCCTTATGTGATCACGGAGTGCAAAGAACACAACGCGTTCCAACTTTCTAAGTTGACTGGAGGGGTGATGTCTATCATAGTTAATGGGATCCACCTCAAGCATTGCCTCTAAAATAAGTTCTATCATGTAAATAGGTAGAGTAGCATTGCAAATAAGTGTGTTCCGCACATTTACTTTCAATAGCTTTCTTTTCCCTAAGCGCTGCTACGCATGTTCTGTTAGCCATCAGGGCCTGTTAGTTCTTTCTGTTCTGTTTCATTTTGTTTTGCTGTTGTTTGGAGTGTTGTTGTTCAAGTTTCTGAGTTTCATGAAGGGGCAGATTTGACTCTGTGCCCAATGGTGTTTTAAGGCAATTGATCTATGCTTAGCAGGCAAGCATTTAGCGGAAATCGCCAAAATTTTACCAATTTTTTTGCTACAGCTCAATTGGTGGAGCTGACTAAATGCTGTTATATTTGAAAGTGGAAAATGCAATTGTTTCTACATATGCTAAGTGTTGATTGCATCTTAATTATCATTTTATAAGTGATAGTTATGCATTGAGATGAGGAAACAAAATTTCAAGAACTGTTTATCATTTTACAATCAAATGGAGCATCAAATGAGGTACAAGATTGAGCATACAAACAACAAATCATTTCATTTTCTTTCTTTTATTTCATAAAGTAATTCATATTTACAAAATTTCATTTAATTGCGAGAATTCAAATGCTAGTACAAATTTGCATTGAGATGCATCTTTCATTTTGAAAATGAAAAGCATAAGATTGAAATCAAATATCCACACAAGCCATGGATGTGACTTTCATAGTGCATCATAAACAACACACTACACTATGGAAGATGAATAAAATGAATAATCACATAAGTATAAACATAATCATCATTGCCTATTGATTGATGGCCAATGCAGAAGTGGTGCACCATTTGTCTTCTCGAGCTCCGTTGACCTATAGGAAGGAAGAGAGGGATGTTAGAGCTCCAAATATGAATATACCTACATGAACCATAAACAATAATGTAGTATGCTACTAATTATGCACTGAAACAATCAAGAAAAGTGCAGAAATATGAGTTGGAAGAGAGACATCAATATCATGATATGTTGTTTTATGCTAACATTGTTTGTTTCTTTGTATAGGTATAGTGAAAACCATGAAGTTGATTATTATTTGAAGACCAAGCATGTGGAGGAAAATAGGCTCCCACAAAGGTAGAGATTGGCATGCTGCCCCGTATTCATTACAATTGGGCCGAGAAGGAGATTGTATCATCATAATCATCAAGAAAGGAAATGCAACTGAAAGAGTGAAGCATAGTTATCCATCAAGCCATTAAACCAACTATGCATTCCTAAAAATCATGTAAATGCTTTCTGAAAGCTATGGGTGAACAGTGGGTTTAATTTGTTCAATCAATTTAACTAAGTACATTCATCTCAAACATTGTTGTATGGGTTATATTCTTTTGCCACCGTATTATTTTTTCATCATGTTCATGATATTATGCAAGGTTCAACAGTTTTCTTTCTCACAATCAAGGATAGTGAACATGCATACATAATGCTTCAATGAAGAGAATTGTTTCAGATCTTCATTTTAGAGGAGATCAAGTGCATGTAACAGTTTTGTTAAATGGAGCATAAAAATGCATGAAGAGTGCCAGATAGAGGAGCATACTTTTAAAGGGAAGAAAAGCATGGAGACTTATAAAGGAGTTCTAGATTTCAATCAAAATAAGGAGACAAGATCAATATGGTGACCAGTAGCCAACTGATTAGTAAAGTGAAGTGAATGATGCAACAAGGTAGCTAGTTTTAGTTTGGCTGAGAATGTAAAATACCTCGCTGTTTTGAAAGGAGGACAATCAAAATACACTATTTGGACATCTGTGTCATTCTATCATCCAATGGTTGTTATCATTTAAGCTATACTTTAAAAAAATTCACAATTATCAGGTAGGATTTCAAGGATTCATATACATAAAGTCATTTTCAGAACAAACAACATGTATGCATTGAACATGATATGAATGAAGGTTTGGAATGCATCCCTAAAGAATGTAGTTGTGAGTGCATGAGAGACTAAAGCAAACAAATAGCTTACAGGTTCAATCAAAAGTTGTTCCGTGTGCAAGGAAAACAAATATTATAGTGGTAACTGAAAATGTAAACATAAGATACCTGAAGGTCGGTATATTTAAGGTACAGGAAGCCATATGAAAGTTTAAATTCAAGATATATTGTTTCAGAATCTCATAAATTCATTTGAGGGTTTTTAACAAAACACAAAGCAAGTGTGTTTTCCTTTTGAATATCAGTTATCATGGTGGGGTTTTGAAAAAATACAAGCTTTACATAGTGTTCCATGGCTGGGCTGGAATATAACAGAAAAGTATATTCAAATAAGTTTGTTTTTCAGAATAAGATACCCATTCCAGAAGTGTCAATAAATATCATACTGGGTCGAGCCTAGATTTTGCATACATCATTAAATATACAGGTTCTTGTTCGAATTATGAATACCCACATTAGCGTTTTGAGTTTAAAGACAAGATATTCTATTTTTCCAACATACCCATGTGAGGGTTTTATAGAAACAACAAAAAATAGAAGAAATCATGGTGAGTCATGTTCAATAAACACATATTTCTTCATAATACAATTTACCCACCTTGGGATTTTGAACAAAAAATAGATGCTTTCCAGTATTTTCAAAGTCACCCATGAAAGGTTTTATATGAAACAATAAAAAGTAAGAGGAATCATGGTAGTCGAGCTTGAATGATTTAGAAATGAATATATTTTCTTCAAAACAACAAATGCTCACATCAAGTTCTTGTCTCAGGAACGTATTTTCTTCAAATTAGTAGATACTGTGTTAATGCTTAATTGTTAATCTAAATGAAAACATAAAACACTAAATGAAACATTAATCTAAAGAAATTGAAAACAAATTAACAAACAAAATCTTCAGAACCGTCCCATTTTCCTCTATCTACAGTGATTCTTTTGAAGCTTTTGCTCTCAGATTGTGTAAGCTAGGCTTCCTTCAAATGGCAACTTGTAGAATGAGTATGCAAATGAGAATGCTTTACTATTCTATATGCTGGTGGAGATGAGATTGATGATACGGATATGGACAGGGGCTGTGAATTATGCACAGGGGCTGTGAATGGGAGATATCATGATTCTATTGCTACTATGCTATGATTCTATGCTATTGCTATGAAAATACTCTATGAATGCTATGGATGCTATGCAATTTGCCTATAGTTTACTTGCTTAAAATTCTATATGATTTGGAGCTCCCGGCAGCTGTATTTATAGATTTTTGCAGGCTTCATCCCGGCTGGCAAGAATCTACGGCTGTGAATTGTCTGGTATGTTTGAATGGTGAGAGATTGAGAGGTTGAGAAGAAAATGGGGGAGGTTGAGAGGTTGGAGAGAAGAATGGATTCTTGTCTTCAACCCACGGGAACAAGCCTGCACAGGAACAAGAAATTTAATTTTCTGTTTTGGCAGTTTGTTTCCCGGGAGTTGAAGATAAATCCCAAATTAAATAAATATTTAAATTTATTTAATTTCCATTTATTGCTTTTGATATTTGATATTTGATTTTTTGAAAACTATAGAAGAATTAATTAAATATTTTGGTAATATTTAATCATGATGACTTTAGAAGATTTTGAAATATTAAAAGATTTAATTAAATATTTTTGGAAATATTTAATTATGAATAGATTTTGAATTGAATTGGAGGAATTTTGAAATGATTTAAAAAGAATATTAGATTAGAAAATAATCAAATATTTTGGAATATTTAATTATAAATGATATTTAGAAGAATTATAATATTTTAATCTTTATTTGAATAAAATATTCAAACTAAGATTATATGATAATTAATATAAATAAATTGTAACATTTATTTAATTAATTAAGAAATGAATATGAAAAGGTGATTAAATATTTAATCGAAATGAAATCATGAACAATATAAATAAATTATTTAAATTTATTTATACGTAGATAGAATCAAAAGATTTTAATTAAATATTAAAAATATTTAATTAATTACCAGACAATGTGATATGACCATTTTTAAGTGTATACATTTTGCCCCTCTTTGAAGTGATGTGTTTTACGCATTACTTCAAAGAATTTTTGAAATTTTGCCCCAAATGTTAATTATCAAAATAATTATAAGTATATGCCCCCGCGAACGATGAATCGATATTTGAATTTTTGAATTTTTTTTTTTTTTTATGATTTTTGTGGAATTTTTCAATTTTTTTGATTTTAAAGATGTTGATTCATCGTTCGAAAATAATGATGTGAAGAAACTGACCCGAAGAAATATTAAATGAAAATTTGATGAAAAAATTGCCCCTGGTATGTAAAAATATGATAAAATGCCCCAATTTTACCATTATATAGGTTAAAAATGTCATTTTCCATGTCATTTTCAATTTTAACCTAGTAAAATTTGCAAATTTTGAGCTTTGGTTTGACAATCATGGCACTTCCAGTTCACCTGCACCGTTTCGAGCGTATCCGACGTCATCAGCGGCCGGCGCACTACGGACCTCCGGTATGTGTCTCGTAACTGCTTGTCTGTCGAAAATTTCATTTTGCGCACGTTTTCAATGTTTTAATTCAAAAACATTGAGTTTTAGCGCTCTTAAAGTTTTTCGTAGCGCACTCAACAATTTTCGTAGCGCATACAATATTGTAGCGCCCTTAAGGCGTATCGTAGCGCATTTGAAATTTTCCACAGCGCATAATTTTCCATAGCGCCCGTGATATATTTCATAGCGCTTTTGATTATTTCCATAGCGCATATGATATCGTAGCGCAACTAAGATGTATTGCAACACTCTTAACCAATATTGTAGCGCAAACTTTTCCATAGCGCCCGTGATATAAATCATAGCGCCATTAATTGATTCTGTAGCGCAAAATTTTATTTAGCGCTGATAAAGATTTTTGTAGCGCATACAACTAGTTCTGTAGCGCTTTTTGTTCCACATGATAAATTTGTTTCCCAAATTGTTGGAGAACAAATAGTAGTTGATAAATTTGCTTTTAAAGTTGTTAAAAACAAATAGTATAGATAAGTTTTCTTCTAAAGTTGTTAGAAAGAAACTTGATGTTGATGTTGATGTTGATGTTGATTGATTCATTTTGAATTGATATGTTAAAATGATTTGATATTGATGTTGTTTTGATGATGTATGTGAACAGGAGAGACTAGGTGTCTTGCAGATACGAGAGGCTTTTCCGAGTACATGGTCATTGATTCCACATTTGTTACAGTCTGATAGAGATGTGATTGACGCTTGTGGTTTGACTGCATTACTTGATATGCCCGAGGTTCGCCTCAATAGGGCTCTATTGACAGCACTTGCAGAGAGGTGGCATAGCGATACCAACACCTTTCATTTACCGACCGGCGAGATTACAGTGACTCCCGAGGATGTATATCGCATCCTACGGATCCCAGTGATGGGAGAGGTAGTTGTGTTTGACAGAAGAGAGGCTGGAGGTACTCTTGCTTTGAGACGGATATTCAGAGATGATCAGATAGCTGGGTACTACATCCCATGGAGTGAGATTACAGATTCCTACCCACCATTACCAGCTGTGCTTGCAGGTTTCATTGGAGGTGTGTTGTGCCCCGACCATAGGTCGAAGGGGTTCGCGATCGGATGGGGTCGTGTCCTAGAGAGCATGGTGATACAGGGCACATGATATGCATGGGGTACCTGTATGCTAGCCCACCTATATGACGAGTTACATCACATTGTCTATGGTAGAGGCCGGAGTTTTGCGGTTGGATGCTCATTATTACAGATATGGGCATGGGAGCATTTTGCAGTGTTACGTCCATTGACTCGAGGAGATCGTCCACCTGGTCGACCATATAGATGGAGATATTCACATATTATTGCTCAGCCTAGACTGGGCAAGCTAGTGTATTGGTAGCGGCTATTGGATAGTTTGGATACAGTATGCTGGAGGCCATATTTGGATTGTGAGCCATGGCCAGAGGATGCGAGGGAGATGCCTTTTGTATGCACTTCCAGATTTTTGATTGGACGGACCACATGGATTTTGGAGAGATTTCTTGCTGGACGTGTATTGCGACAGTTTGGTCGGACTCAGGGTATGCCAGTTGGTTCAGCTATTTATGCACGGCGACAGGCAGAGCTTGCAGTGTGGGGCCCACGGATTTCTTATGATGCAGCTGTTGCAGAGTTTATCAGTTTAGGTGCATAGATGTGGGACTACCAGGCAGATGTTCTGGATGCAGGGGCAACACATGAGTATGTTCAGTATGTTCTACAGCATCCTCCTCCACGCATGTTTGATCCTGATGAGGCCGTTGCTCCTGTCATTGGACAGAGACATCGACAGAGAGATTCAGAATCAGGTGATGATGATTCAGAGGACAGTGAGGACGAGGAGGGTAGCGGAGATGATGACTCAGATGGAGATGATGGTGGTGATGGTAGGGGTGGCAGGAGATACGGCAGGAGAGGTGGCAGGAGAGGTGGCAGAGGAGGTAGTGCAGGCAGAGGTGGACCACGGATGAGGCATACTGACCCATCTCCGTCAGTGGATCCGACAGTAGTGAGTCAGATATCCTCTTTGCAGAGCACAGTACAGAGCTTGCAGGCTCAACTATCACAGGCACAGGCCTTGATTTCACAGTTGCAGGGTCAGGTGACTTCGATCACTGCCAAGAGAGATGCAGCTAGACAGCGGGGTGAGCAGGCCATTGCCTTAGCATATGCCTACAGAGAGTGGCAGGTAGCACTTTGCCAGGTGATATGATGAGAGAGGTTACGAGGGCTACTCAAGAGGCAGAGTTTTATCGTACCAGATATCATGATGCAGTCCCAGCTGAGCAGAGAGATAGCTATACTCAGTCACGATCTACTCATGGTCGCTCTCGTACTACCAGCAGGGGTGTGACACAGCCATTACCTCCTAGAGGGCCACCGGGGTCAGGCGGAGCAGGTCCATCAGGGGCAGGTGGTATAGGTCCTAGGCCAGCTCCATCACAGGATAGCTCTACCTAGTGCATTGTTATATGATCTCTTTTATGATATTCTGTTGAGACATTTTGTATACACCGTGAGATGATCACATTTTTGATGATATTATATCATTTGTAATTTGACATCCTTGTACATTTTGACATTCATTTTTGAGATATGCAGAGATGATTTTACATGATATATATATATGATGTGTACTATATATGATGATTTCATGATGGTATGAGATAAATGAATGTATGATGTTTATGATAGATGAATGAATGTATGATGTTTATGATATGATGATGTTTATGATAATGATGCAATAATTTATGAAATGATGTTTATGAAAAATGAATGAATGTATGATGTTTATGATAAATGATGCAATAATTTATGAAATGATGTTTATGAAAAATGAATGAATGTATGATGTTTATGATAGATGATGCAATAATTTATGAAATGATGTTTATGAAAAATGAATGAATGTATGATGTTTTGTGAATGTCAAAATATACTCAGTCATATTTGAAAAGATATAGATCTTTGATTCTTTGCCAGCTTTTGGGAATCTATAAATTCAAAATGCAAATTCTAACATGAATGCAATCTATACTAACCATGCAGGACATTCATACAATATTGCCATTTGGAGAGCTTATACATGCTTTTTGTATCATCATAGAGCTTTGAAATGTTGAAAGTTAATACAAGCATCAAAGGGTATGTTAGCACCAGTGATGACCTGAGTATTGCTTTCATGATTTTTAATATAGCAAGTTAATACAAGCATCTAGGTATAATTGAACCAAGATGACCTGAGTATTGCTTGCATAAACAGACAAGAGTTAACCCTTTTCCCATGCAAATTCCGAAATGTCATCCATGATCTATAGTAGAGCATGTCTCGCGACCAAATTGCATAGTACTAATGATTTCCTCACAAACAGAAGACAAAAAAAATCATACTCCTTCCTTGCTTTTCTAGTTCAGTACATCATCGAATTACTCCAGAGATATGATAGAAAATCAAACAACTATTCAAATCCTGTTTAAGACATTTCAAACATTTATTCAGATTAAGATCATCCAATTTGGTTATCATCATTGATATTCTCACTTCGATAGTTGTTTGGATCATGTTATTGGCATAAACATGTTTGTGATTGAGTTGATTTGACAATGTTCGTTTTGTTTTGTCAAACTGTTACTTGTCTGCTTGTGATATTTTGAAAGCTCGTTGCCCCTCTCTTGTGTTTTTCTGCGTTTTGCCCCCAATGTAAATACAACCTAAAGATAAAAGATATGTACAAATTTGATCAAGCCATGATGAAACCTAAAGATTCCCACTACATGGTATGGATAATGAAAGATATTTACAGATGATAGACGTGGATGAATGATGCCTAAAGTGAAAATAAGACATAAACTAATAAATGGAGGAGCCCATTTCGATCACAAGTAGCGCTTGTTTGCCAAGTTTTCACCACTTGTTTTTATTGCACTTTTGCAAGATTTTTCTGATTTTTTTGATTTTTTCAGGACTTTTTATGATTTTTTTGATTTTTTCAGGACTTTTTATGATTTTTTTGATTTTTTCAGGACTTTTTATGATTTTTTTTGATTTTTTTCAGGACTTTTTAGACATAAAACTTCTTAAGGTGAATACTATTGGTTGGCTCTTCAAACAGGTCCCCCTCTGATGTGGATAATTGATATGCTCCAGAACCATATGCTGCTATAATAACAAATGGACCAAGCCAATTAGGTTCAAATTTGCCTTTCTTTTCTCTATCTTGCTGATTACGTGGATTTTCCTTCAAAACTAAGTCACCCACTTGAAATGCCCGTGGTTTAACTCTGTGGTTATAACTACGAGATATGACTTGTTGATAACCTTTCAAGTGATCAGCTGCATGTTGGCGTCTTTCATCTAACAGTTCGAGTTCTTGAAGGCGAGAAACTCGGTAGTCTTCATCACTTATCAATCCCTTAAGTGAAACCCTAAGCGAAGGTATTTCAACTTCCAATGGTAAGATTGCTTCTGCTCCATAGACTAAAGCATATGGTGTAGCTCCTGTTGGTGTGCGAATACTAGTTCTATATGCCCACAAAGCTGGGTTGAGTTGAACATGCCAATCACGTCCAGCATCATTTACTGTCTTCTTTAATATCTTTAAAATGGTCTTGTTAGAAGCTTTTGCTTGACCATTACCCTGTGGATAATAAGGTGTGGAGTACCTGTGTTGGATATGAAATCTTTCACAAATTTCATCAACATCCTGATTCTTAAAAGGTCTTCCATTATCAGTAACAATAGAATTAGGAATTCCATATCTACAAATAATGTAATTCAGGATAAATGAAGATATCTGTTTACCAGTCACTGTTGTTAGAGGAACAGCTTCAATCCATTTTGTAAAATACTCAGTAGCTGTGATGATAAACTTATGACCATTTGACGATGAAGGATGTATTTTACCAACAAGATCCAATCCCCACTGAGAAAAAGGCCATGTTGAAATAAAAGGCTGCAATTCCTGTGCAGGTGCATGAATAAGATTCCCATGAATCTGGCATTTAGAACATTTCTTAACAAAAGTAAAGAATCTTGCTCCATTGTAGGCCAATAGTATCCCATTCTGACAAGTTTCTTTGCTAAGGTCAAACCACTTGAATGAGTTCCACAAATACCACTGTGAACCTCTTGTAAGGCTTTTTCAGATTCGTCACTTTCAAGACATCTAAGGAGTGTACCATCAAGACCACGTCTATAAAGGATATTGGCAATTAAGGTATAACGGGATGATTGGCGAATGAAATTCCATTTTTGGTTTCGTGATAAATCTAAAGGCAAGATGTTATCTTTCAAATAGGTATATGTTTTGCCATATAAGGGTGAATCTGAACCAGTCAAATGACATATAACTTGGTTTTCAGGATTATCATATGCAGGAGAAAACAATTGTTCCACCAAGAATTCATACTTAGTTTGATCTTCTGATATTTGTAATAAAGAAGCAATGGTAGCCATTGCATCTGCAGCTTTATTGTCAATTCTTGATATTTGTGAAAACTTAATTGACACAAAATATTTCTTATAATCATCCACCATGTGTTTGTATGGTAGCAACTTATCATCTTTGGTTTGATAATCATCATTAATTTGATTAATGATAAGTTGTGAATCACCATAAACTTCCAGCTCTGTAATCTGCCATTCCAAAGCTATCTTTAATCCTATGAGTAATGCCTCATCTTCTACTATGTTATTTGTGCAAGGAAACATCAACCGATATGATCGTGAGATGGTATGTCCTTCAGGTGTAACAAAAAGAATCCCTGCCCCCGAGCCATATTGTGTATAAGATCCATCAAAGTATAATGCCCACGGTCTCTGAATTGTTGCTGAAAAGACATCTGCATCAGGAAATTCAATATGTATTGGATTGTCTTCTTGTAGAGGAGCTTCAGCTAACTGATCTGCAATGACCTGTCCTTTAATCGCTTTTCGATCTATATAGTGAATATCAAACTCACTTAAGATCATTACCCATTTTGCAAGTCTTCCTGTTAAAGTGGCTCTGCTTAATAGGTATTTCAATGGATCTATCTTTGTTATCAGCTTAACTGTATGAGTCAACATATAATTTCGCCACTTTTGAGAAGCAAACACTACTGCAAGACAGGCTTTTTCAATGAAACTGTAGTTTAACTCATGTCTTGTTAAGGTTCTGCTGATATAATATATAGCCCTTTCTTTACCTGTAGAGTCTTCTTGTGCTAGCAATGCTCCCAAAGATACTTCTGTTGCTGAAATATAGAGTATAAGCGGCTCTCCTGGAATAGGCGGAATTAGAACTGGTGGATGTGTAAGATATTGCTTGATCTGATTGAATGCTGCTTCACATTTGTCATCCCATTTAAATGGAACATTTTTATGCAATAAATGTGTGAATGGCAAGCTTTTGTCTGCCAGTTGAGCTATAAACCTTCTGATGGACTGTAATCTTCCTTGCAAGGATCTTAATTGACTAATATTTCGTGGTGGAGGCATGTCCATTATAGCTTGTACCTTTTCTGGATCAACTTCTATACCCTTTTCTGAAACAATGTACCCTAGGAGTTTTCCAGATGTAACACCGAAGACACATTTCTTTGGATTCAGTCGAACATTGAATTTTTCCATTCTAACAAAGATTTTTGACAAGATTTCTAGGTGTTCATCTCGTGTATGAGATTTAGCAAGTAAATCGTCAACATAATCTTCCATGAATGTATGCATCATATCATGAAAAATAGTTGTCATTGCTCTTTGATAAGTAGCTCTAGCATTCTTTAACCCGAATGGCATGACATTCCAGCAATAAGTACCCCAAGGACATGTGAACGATGTTTTATCTTGATCTTCTGGTGCAATTTTTATCTGGTTGTATCCTGAGAATCCATCCATTAATGAATACATTGCATGTCCAGCAGTTAAGTCAACAATCAAATCTATGTTAGGTAAAGGAAAATCATCTTTAGGGCATGCTTTATTTAAATCTCTGAAATCCGTACAAACTCTGATCCTTCCATCTGGCTTTGAAACAGGTACAATGTTTGAAATCCATTCTGCATAGTCAATAGTTCGAATGAATCCAACATCTAAAAGCTTCTTTAATTCTTCCTTGACCAATAATGCAACATGTGGATGCATTTTTCTAAGCTTTTGCTTTACAGGTTTTATCCCAGGGTTGATAGATAAATGATGCATTATTAGATTAGGATCTAACCCTGGCATATCAGCATATGACCAAGCAAAGTTAATCTGATTATCCTTCAAGAATTGCATGAATTTCTGGACTTCTTCAACTTTTAATGATGCTGCAATTTGCAAAACTTT
>VDFB02341929.1:0-23731 GCA_007258455.2 Sequoia sempervirens
CTCCTTGACAATATCTTCCAAAGTTTGTTGCATATTTGTCCAATTCTTTTCTTCTTTAAACACATTTCCATAAATTTTTTGAAACACCACAGTAATTTTAGCAAGATTAGTATGTAATCCATGCTTGTCCAATATGACACAAATTATTTCTTTTTATGTTTATAATTGAAGTATTTAAAGATGAATTTAGACCCTCTGTTTCCTTCTTTGATCCAATGAAGTCTAGCTCTTATTTTAGCACCTTGGCCCTTATAATTGTCTAGCTTTCATAGTTTAGTTTCAATGACAACAATAGCAGTTTTAATCCTTTCACAAAGGTTTATTTTGATATTCATATATTTATTCATGAGAGTCATAAAATAAAATATTTGATGCATTAGTGGTGGGCCTAGTGCTGATTTAGATTTAACTTTCCAATAACAAGAATATCAACCACTTTGTCTTCTTGTGAATCCCCAACAACTGTGAATTCAATTAAATCAATGAAGTAAGCCATTCTCCTCTCCAATCCTTTTCTTAACATTTCCCAAGAAAATATTAAAATATATCCCATAGAGCCATTCAACCAACTATGTAAATTATTTCATTTGAATCTTAGAAAATCTATGTGATCTCTAGGAACCATTGATTAGAACCATCCTAAGGTTGTCGTGTATTACATCCTTTGGGATTGAATTTTTTTTCCTTCAACTTTGGCTACACTTGTACCATCCATGAGTACGTCATTATTTGGTGCTACATAATTTTGATTGCACCCCTATTTGAAGACAAAACTATATTGATGTTTTGCACCAACATAATTAATTGTAGCATGGAGTTTCCATAATGCCATTGAAATAGGTCACGCCCTCTTCTAAGATTTGTGGTGTGACCCTGTAAATGGATGCACCATATTGCTATATAATTACTTATTTGCATACATTTTTATTTTTAATGAAATTTAAATGTAGATTGTTGCACCTTTACACTTGGGTTAAAGCATAATAGTGGTTTACAATTATTTTGAGGAAGGAATTCTCATTTATTTATTTTTTCACCATATCAATGGGTTTGACCGAACTTATAGGTTCAGTCGAACACTATTATATGTTTGACCGAACCTATAAGTTCAGTTGAACCCATTGTTCGACTGAACCACTCAACGACCCAATAAAATAAACATATTTTATAGGGTTCGGCTGAACCTAGGTTTGACCGAACCCCTTGAATTAGTGAAAATAAAAAAAAAGTCACTATCACATGACTTTTAAAAAGTCACTATCACATGACTTTTTGTACATCGGCGAACATGAATAGAGGAGGACAACGAACGTGAACAGCGAAGGCGGCAAACCCAGGGGAAAAACGTGCACCACATTTCTAATTTCATCAACCTCTTGATCGAGCCATAGTGAGTAGTAGGTTGGTGATTGCAATTGTGTTTCAAATTGAATTTATTTTGAAAAAAAATTAAACCCTAAATGGAATGAAATGGTTAAAATTTACAGTCGATTTGAAATTAAGTTTGTTGAAATTAAAATTGCATTTGCTTGAAAGTTTCTAAATCCTTTCAAGAACAAAAAACTTAATTTCTATTATGCTTTGATGAATGTTCATACTGTGTTTTAAAGCTCCAATTTTGGCATGGGCAAGGAGTGTCGAATTTGACTTTGCAGTCCATTTGTTTGAAATATTTTGCATACCCATTTTAAAAAATTGTCAAACAATTAACGTGCCTTGTCCATGCTTCCACATTTTGCATACATTTCTACCAAGGCACTGCCAATTGCATTTGCTTGAATGTTTCTAAAGCCTTACTTAACAGATTTTTTTGAGGCATTATATCAAACAGTTCATGTGCCTTTCACATTTTGCATACATGTCTACTAGGGCACTCACAATTGCAACTACAACATCTGGTAAAATTACCCCTTGATGATTTGATTGATGTCCATACCCTGTCCAAAGCTCCCATTTTGGCACAAGCAGGGGGAAGGTTGTGGAATTTGGCTTTATAGCTATCAATTGCATTTGCTTGAAAGTTTCTAAAGTCTTTTCAATAAACCCATTTGCAAGGATAACATGATATTATTTAAGTACAAGCTTAAGTCTAAATCTTGCATTTGAAAGCTAAATTGAAATTAAAATTATATGTTTGAGGCAATGCATAGAAGACACCCATACAAAATAGTACAAAAGAAAGAGAAAAAATGTAAAGAATGCACTTGTAACCTATACTTGAGAGCATTAATATATATATATATATGTATACACTCTTTCAAATCAGCATTGAATATTAGAGGATGAACTACATATTAGGACTTTTTCTTTTAATATAAATCAGGTAAAACTTATTCCTTTGAGTAGATGTGTAACACCCGTCGTGCAAACCCTAGAGAACACACAATGCAAATAATTTTTTTTAAAACAATTAAATTAAACATGCAAATACATTAAACCATAATCACATAACACATTACATAACATTAACACACTTAGTTCTCTGGGGCACGCGAGGTTACATCGCAACAACTAAACGGAAAATCGAGATAAATATTACAACATAACCATTTATTATATAATAACCATGAATAAGGATACATCCAATAACCATGATACGAGAATAATAAACATCACATAATACAACCATAATAAATCTCTTAATAAAGATACAAATGATCCTAACTATTACATCATCGTTTTAATATTACATTACAATCTCTTGATAAAAGAATCACATTGAATTTTCCCAACATGTGGGATGATACAAGTACAATGAAATCTAAGATACAAGGTGAACACTGGTACAACTCCAACTGCGGAAATGCTGAGAAGATAGGATGCTAATGGGGAACCCAACGGGTGCGGAGCACGTTCCACCCGACCATGTGAATTACAAGTAACTCACCCCCCGTGCTCAGAGGTGACAAGGAAGTTAACTCGACCATGATAGTTAAACTGACTCCACGAACAACATAGTACAATAACAGATACAAACTCAAGGTTTACAATGACATAAACCACAACATTCATGAATCCACATAATAAGAACAAGCTATGAAACTCACCACAATTAAACAAGGCATTAACAATAGAACAAGACACCAAAGAACATTCCTAAATCATTTTCACAAGATTCTGAATCAACAATAAGAGTAAAAATCTAGAAGAACTGAAACAACATCCAAAATACATTTACAAATAAATCTGAAATGATAAAAAGAACATGATTCCATATAAGTCTAAAACAACAATTTAGTACACAATTCCAAAGGCATCAAGAAACAAGGCAAAAGTATGTCAAGTGGAGAGTGTCATCGCATAGCTCTCATGGGATCCCCTAGCCCTTCCTCCAAATGAGGCGTCGAAACCCATCTATGGATCCCCTAGCCCTTCCTCCTACTTGAGGCGCCAGCACCATAGGGTAGCTCATGCAGAGTCGATAACCTCTCATGAAGACGAGATTATGACTTTGCCGACCATGGCCTACTCAGTCTATCATTAGTCTATGATAGCCCTAATGCATAGACAAGGAATCCAATGTTTATTATCTTGTGTGTTTTACTACCCATCCCCCTAAATTCTATTTTTAGGTTATCACTTGTTTAACTACTCTTACGTGGGTTCCCCTGAGCTCTTCCTCCAACTGAGGCGTCGGCGCCCACGAAGAGCCACTCTCCCTATGACCCTATCATAAATCAAAACTAGGCAAGGGTTGAACTAAAACATATAAAGCATAATACCACAACAAGAACATTCGAGGCATTAACCCTCTCGCAATAACTCATAACCAAAAACTCTTAACAAACCGTTCAACCCTTCCAAGCATAAACCATTAAGTTTTCAACTTAAAAAAAAAAGATTCAAGACGAGAATAACATTCAAAATAAACAAGCCTCTGGAACAAGGTTTCACAATCAACCACGGTTCCCACATCAATATTAAAGTCCAAAACAAAACCACAAAGAACGAGATACCCTTAAATCAATTTCACAAAATTGCACCATTAATTCCAATTTCATTCTCAATTAAACGATTAAGTTAATTTTATTTGTCATTCAAATACTTCCAGAGTTCTACATTTTGAAATATAATCCATAATATATTAAAAAAAACATTATTAATATATATATATATATATATATTAAGAATAAAAAAAATATTATTATTAGCAATTTAATAAATATATCTAAAAATATATTAATAAATTCATAAAACATTTATTATTAAAAAATAAATTTATTAAATATATTTTAAATTTTTTTATAAACTCATATAAAGAAAATTGGCTGACGGCCATAGTGCACGCATCAGTCAATGAGACTGCTGCAGAAGTACTGCCGCGACAGTAGGGTGACGAGCAGGGGGTATGGCTTCGGCCGTCCTTCCTCAAAAGCCCATAAAAGTTTCTTTTAATTTTTTTTAATTTTTATAATAATTTTCTTTTAAAAAGAAAATACAATCTCAGCCAAAAATAACGCCGACGGGTGAATAAATTCGGCCCAAGGAACAATGCGAACCAGTACTGAAGTAGAAAAATGATAATTTTTTTTATTTATCTAATAATTAATATATATATATATATATATACATATACATATATATATATATATATATATATATATATATATATATATATATATATATATATATATATATATTTTATCACAGAGAATAATATATCTGTGTATAACACAGATAAAATATACAAATATATATTTCACACATATGTATGTATACAATAGTATACTCAAGCAAGATAATATTTTACTACAGAGGACATTCTTTTTCCAAAACCAGATTTTAGAGGAATTAGAATAATTTTCAGAATTCAAAGACAAATTTCATTTACAGTTAAATTGTAAAGAAAAGGACGCAGAACAATTTCAAAAAGACAATTTAATTCCTTCTATTAATTTTCTTATTCACTCAAAAGTTTTCTTTCATTCAGACAATCAACCATATTTATTCCTTGTTTATTTATTTATTTATTTTTTAATACAAGTAAAGATTGATTCAAAACACATTTCTATTCTTTATACAGATTCAAAAACAATCAAGAAGAGAGAGTGGAACCTGGAATCCTATGCTCTTGAGAATCTGATAAAGCTCGTTCGATCATGATGGCCTCTACGAAGAGCTCCTCGTTCTTGCTTCGAATCTCCTCTCCAGAATACTGTGTTCAAATCTCGAACCCAAATCCTTAATCTCAAGAATCTTTTCAAATTATTTCAAAACAAAAGAATCGAAATATCCTTTTCGAAAACTTCAAAAAATTCAAGGATGCATAACCATTATTTTTCAACTTCTGTCTCCACAAACCTCTCTCTGTGTCCAAAAACTTACAAAATTCTTAATTAAATAAAAGATATTGTCCATCTCTTCCAAAAACTCTAAAAATAAAAAATAAAAGAAAATAATTCTTTAAAAGCAAGCTTTTTTAATCAGATCTGTATACTTATTCGTTCTCACAACTTTTTCAATCTTTTATTTGTTTTATTGTTTTAATTTCTATTTTTACAACTTTACTTGCACATCACATTATCTATTTAATTTAAATAATTTATTCTAATAATTATCCTCAACAAGATAATTAATTAAAATAAATAACACACAATTTAATATTATAATTATCACACAATAAAACTCATGACTTTTAAAAATAAATAAATCATTTAAATATTTAAGTACAATATAATCTAACATTAAAAATAAACAATTATTTCCATCATTTAAATCGAATACACCACAACCTATAAAGTACCAACATTAAACAAAATACGACAAAACACAAAACACAAACCACAAATGACGACAATTACAAAAATGAACAATACCAATCAAACAAGACGGCCTGACATCATGGGACGGGATGACTTCATCATCACCTCTATTTCATCTTATACCGTTGGGTTATTGGTGCTCGCCCTGTCCTGCCGAAGTAGGTGGAATCGAGACTTGTACCTGCAAATCCTGCATACAAACGAAGTTGTGTACATGTGCATACATATATATAAAATCAAAGCATTAAATCGAAGCATTGCATTGTGAGAAGGAATCGCAGCATAACAGAGCACTCGCAAACGAGTGATGCTACACTGTCCTTCATCACATCTATCCTAACAATTATAATATGATAAAATAACATTTCTAAACTAACAATTCATCTCATGACATAATTTATTAAATCACTACATCATAATATAATTCCGAAAATCAACTAACATCACCAACCACAATGTCATATGAAATAATCATGTCCACTAATGGAATAACAACATCATCAAATGTCTAACTATCCAAATCACACAATAACAGTACCATCATAGTATCAAGGTATCAAACAAACACATAGAAAAATAATAAATCCAAACAGTAAGAGGAGGGGTATTACAAGATGAATAAAATCTATTAATATTTAATAGTAAGGTTGTAAATGAAAAATTATTGTGGTTACAAGATAAAAGAAAATAATACTAATAGGTAATATTTATATTAAGGAATGTCATCTCCAATAACATACTTAACACTAATAATTGGGTTATAATCACATTATGTATCATAAATACAAATATTAACATTGATGAAAATATTATATTATGGATAATAATTATAATAAAACATAATAAATTGAAACTTATTTCATATGAACATGCAAGGGAAATGTTAGTATGTATTATACATAGTAATATTATTATTTAGAGTAAATTTTAATATTGCAATAATAGTATTTACCATTAATGTTATGAAATGATAATAATGTTGTTATATATTAGTAATATAAGCGTTGCAAGTGTTATTATCCAATATACGGTGCCCAATGTATAACAAACAAAACCATTCACATTAAGAGAAAGCGCTAATAAATATTTCTTTTATTGTTGGTTCTAGGGCATGACCTTGGAGAACCAAATAGTAATGTTGTTAAACATTAAAAATTGTCAATTTTGGAACAAATGACAATACCATTAATTGGAGTAAATGCTATTTTAAAGTTTAAATTTATATTTTAATTTTAGGGTAAATACTTTTGGTTGAATTTATGAATTAGAAATAGAAATTTTGAAAAGGCCCCACACCCTTTTACAAAGACCAATAAAGAAACAAAAAATGATCAATCATATTGGCATGGAACAACAACAAGAAAAATATAGTTATAAGTTAGAAAAATAACATCCAATTAGAAATACTCCACCAATAGTGCCAATGTATCTAATAAAGAGGGTCATTTTCCCAAAAACATTAGATCTATCATTTCACAACTTGAATCTTGAACCCAAAATTCTTCAAGGAACTATATCTTATTGTCAACCTTATCCTTTTCCATGAATGAACCTAGTTGAGGTTTGTAATGGAGTTTCCATCTTTAGTTTCCAAACTTGAGACCAAAGGGAATAAAGGGTTCCTATAATCTTCTAAACTTGAACCTTCTTCATATTTTTAAATTATTAGAATAAATACCAAGAGGTGAATGTTGCAATTCAAGAGAATGATAGAGGCAATGAACTCCAACTAATACATCTATAACATGATTCTTGTCTCTACCAATCTCCTCTAAATTTCTCTTGACAAGACCACCTACATTAGTCATGTCTACAAGAGGACCAACCACCCCTCGATTATGCTCAAAGGGAGCCTCAATGAAATCCTAAGGTAAACAAGGCTCCGTCTCATCCTTATGCATTTTGTTCAACCTTGCCTTCCTCTAAAATTCCTAAACCTATAAAATACATAGCTATCTACACATGACAACATGGTGAAAACACAAGAAAATCCTATAGCATGACATGTTGAACCCAAATAACCAAATTCAAAAATAATTTAATCTATAAGTATAAATAGTTTGATAGTAGAAACTTTATACATATAAAAATATGGTAAATGTGTAATTATTTTTCTTTCCAATCTATAAATTTTTGATGTGCTTGGCTATATATAATTGAGATGATTCACTCATTTAATGTAATGATAAAAATTTAGTATGTACATGGAAGAAATATTTTCAAGACATCAAGCTACCATTCTACATAACTCTCAAATGGAAATAAGAATATCATTTTATTTTAACTAAAGAAATTGTGTGTACTCTATCTTGAAAATTACTAATTAATTTTGAATTATATACTTATAATTTAAAATAAGAGCATCCTTTGTAACATGGAATAGATAGTTTTTATAATGAAATAAAATATGTTTTTATATTAAGAAAAATTTACAAATATATGGAACTCATACATTGAGAAATTGACTAAGATGTAACTCTGTATGAGAATTAAGATGCTCGAATAATTTATATACCTTCTTTCAATAATTAACATTATAAATTAATACTTGGCTCATATTGTATACCCACCTCCCAATGGTCTTGGAATGGGTGCATTTAGATGGAGAAGGATTTCAAAAGGATCATGGTACTTGTGGACCCCTCAAAGGCATGATATAGAACACATGAAAGTTCTTTATTTATGAAATTTGGTCTTTAGTTATTGGCTTCTAGTATGAATGTTATCTATAAGGTGGAATTCTTAGTTGAGACTCTCAATCTTCCATTGTTGGTTTCTAGTGTGATTATACAATGTGAGCCAAGTATTAATTTATAATGTTAATTATTGAAAGAAGGTTTTGTTTCATAAGAAGAGGTATGCTGACATATTCCAAGGCATGTTATTATCCACAATGCATGAAACTTATTCACATCTCTGCCAAATTCTAAACAGATACAGATATGCCATTTCCATGGAGGAGATTAATGATTTAAAAAGAAATTATCATGCCATTTCTTTCTTAAGAAGTCATGTTTGCATTCATGATTTGCAACTTCCATCTTCATCCAAAAATAATTTTTTTTATCGTTATGTGTCTAATATTAACAAATCAAAACCTTCTTTTGAGCATGATCACCAACACAAAGGTAAACGAGTGGAAACAGAAGAAAGCTTGATTAATGGCTTTCAACATGTTGGTGGAAAATCTACATCTTTTTGAAAGTGGCTTCCTAGCTTATCAGTCTTATGTTTAGTAAGGTTTTGTAGTCTCTAGTGTTATGTATTCGGGTCATGGGTATATCTAGTATGATGTCTTCTTTTGGGTATTTTGGGTGCATAAGAGAATGTGCATATGTACTGATGTATTCAACCAATGTGCTTATGTAACGTTGTAATCAAACAATTGGTCATTTGTACTGGGACCTCACTGGTCTTTTTGATATTTTGTAAAATTTGTTACTCAGACTGCAACTGGGGGTTTTCTTGTTGGTTCTTTCCCCTAGTATGTCCGCCTGAACCAGCTATATGTAAAATATTATATATAAATAAAATTATAAGTGGTCTCCCACTTTTGCTTAAAAAAAAAAGTTTTGTAAATGTCCACATCTTTTTCCTTGACACAGTTGCTATTTTTCCTACAACAAGATTTTCTTTTATGCAAGGTCCCACTCACTCCAAGATTAGTACAAAAAAACTATACCCGTAACACCTAGAATGTAAGATGACCAAGGCTTAATACCAAATGAAAGAAAGTAGTGGTGTAAAAATATTCCTACACTAATAAATGGATATTATATACTCAAGCACTAACAATACCTACAAGCCAATCGTATGAATCATGTGATATTATATACTCAAGCACTAATAAATGGGATGTTTTGAAACTATACATTAAAAGTGGTTTATTGAAACCATGAGTGAAAATAATTCAACTGCAATTTTTGTATTCCACTTTGATATATTCAAACCCATTAAAATATTTCTTATGATTTTTCATAATGTTGGTCAATACTTTACTGTAAATATTCTATAGTCATGCTCTTAAATGTCATAAGAATATGTCATAAGAGGGTTTCATCTTATAAAGCTATAATGATATTATATGCTCTTAGAACATCTTAGACACCTCCCAAAGCATTCAACAAATGACAAATAACTACCAACACAAAGTGAGATGCCTCATTTCCTAATATGAGGACAAAATAATAAATCAAAATATTAGGATGCAAGGTTGACCCACCTTTCCCAAAACTTAGAAGATTTGAACTTAATTGTGGTAGAGGATCTCAATTAAGAGATAGGCTTACATTGGATGAAAGGATATAAGGGATACAAATTATTTTTTAGTTATCTCGAACATATTTACATTCTCAAGAGTGGATAATATCTATCGTTGATCAAGAGAGGTAGTTCCATGACAACTCTAATGATATTAAATCCATTTTCCTCCAACATTACAAATAATTTTTAATTGATCTAGTTGAAGGAGATCCACTTCAAGATATGGTTGAGGAATTGATTGGCACTTGCATACCCAAAATAATTGGTCTAAAAAAATAGGCACATTTAGATAATTTATTCACCCTTGAGGAGGTTGATATTTCCTTGAAGGATTTGAATACTCAAAAAGTCTTCGAATAGATGGTTTAGCTACACAATTCCTTAAAACAATATGTCCATTCATCAAGGAGGACTCTATGAGGTATAAAAAGTAGCTTTATCAAAGGGATCCATCATTTAAATTCTATTAATCAAGGGTTGATAAATTAATTCCTAAAGGAATTTTTTTTTTTATTTGAGGGTGGATACTAATTACTCTTCTTAATACCTCCTACAAGATTGCTGGCTAAATCCATAGCTAAAATAATTGAATAGATGACACAAGAAATTGTAAGACTAGAAAAAACTATATTTATATAAGAGGGAGATTTAAATTATAAAACTTGAATCTTTTTAAGGTATCTCATTAGATTCTACTTACTCTAACTTAAATTTAAAAAACAACATTAAAATCCACAAAACAAATTTCAAACATAATAAATTATTACAATATTATTTAAAAATCTAATTGTAATGAACATGTTATAGTAATAAATATTCAAATTTTAAATCTATGAAAATATATATAACCAAATGATCCTTAGTTTTCATATATAATTTGTGATGAGAATGTTGAATATTGTAATTTTTTAGGCCAATCTTTAGGCACTAATTCACCATTGTTAAAATGATCCTTAGTTTATTCATTGTTTTTTTTATGATTATAATTTTTTTCAATTTCTATTAAACCAAACTCAAAATAATGGTATAGATTAAGATTCTTGTCTTTATCATAATTAGAAGTTGTATAAATTGTTAAATTATATATTTTTTAACATATATAAAATGTATGGTTGGATTAGTGAGATATTTATAACAAGTATGCAATATATTTAATCATATAATTATTTTTGTAATAGAGATGAATAATTAAATAAATGCTATAACAATATATAAGAGTTAGATAAAAGAATTAAAATTAAATATATTAATAACAAATAGTGATACTATTATTGAGGGTAATATAAAGGGGGATCATCATACTAAAATAAGTCGCAAATAAAATCACCCGAGTAAGAAAAGTATTTTATTGATAATCTTATTAGGGATGCTAAGATGGTAATAAAAGTTTTGCAAGCAACAATGAGCTGACAAATAATAGTGTTTATGTGCTATTGTAAATATATATATATATATACATTATTAATATTATTAATAAAATTTATTATAGTATTGATATGGGTATTAATGGATGGTATTTGTAATAGTATAAATGAGGGTATATGTAAACATGATATCACTATCACATTAACATTTCTATTATGAGTAAAGTTTAATATTATTTGTGAGTAATAAAATTGATAGAATGTTTGTATTAATTGTAGAGGGAGCCTTAATATCATCGAGTATTGTTAATACTCTTATCAATATTCATATCGATAGTTACCTTAATACTAATGTTAGCATACTTAACCTTATTAATGCTCATTGATAATTGGATAGCATTTTTGGCAAAACCTTTTATAGATGTTGAAATATGAGAGGAAAATAAATAAATAAATGCAAACCATATAATTATTCATGTTGTTATTACCATCAAAAGTTACATATTTAGTACTTTAAATGCCATCATTGGGTCATGAGGAACTATCCTAATAATCATAATACCATATTGACCTTACTGTCAACAAGAAATAGAAGTAGGAACAACTCATTGTGGGTTACGATGACATAACCATTATAATGAGAATATTATTAGTGTAACCATTAAATTGTGATACTTGCAAATTTAATATTTAAAGTATAGTTAATAGTGAGAGATGCATTAATAATAGTATCACATTAGCAAGTTAAACCAACAAATTAATTAAAGAAAGGATGTTAATTCTATTGGAGATGGTTATTGTTGCATCATAAATGCTTAAAGCATTAATTAGCGTAATTAAAGGATTAAAAAAAAAAATTATTGGGTTTTTCTAGTGAAAAATTATGGGCATAACAATTATATATTTTTTAACATATATAAAATGTATGGTTGGATTAGTGAGATATTTATAACAAGTATGCAATATGAAGTCAAACTTTATTAGATTTGATTCTTAATAAATTAGTTTAACTATTCAATTTATAGTTTATGCAATCTATAAGTTTAAAGAGTTTGATGGTATCTAAACTTCATACATATAAAAATATGATAAATGTTTGATTATTTTGCTTTCCAATCTATAATTTTTTGATGTTCTTGGATATATAATTGAGATGATTCACTCATAATGTAATGATAAAATTCATCCTCATATGGAGGATTTTATATTATCTTCCATTAAATTCATCCTCTTTATGAGATTCTTATGGAATATTGATATTGTAGTGTGAATTCTTAATTTTAGACATATCTTAACTAGATAAATTTAGGTTCAATGAAGGCAATAGAACTATTTTTTCACTTACATAATCCTATTTTGAAGTTCATTTATGTTAACAACTATTAGATTAGATATTTTTATCCCCAATTATTTTCAAATAATTTTACACTAATCTTTGTTTTCTTATTCTTTCTTTCATTGTTTCATTTAAAATTTGAACCATTTAAGGATGCTATGTTATAGATTATAGTTGTCTTCCAATTATTTTTAAATTGTTAATGGTATGAAAATATTATTGATGAGTAGATGAATTATTAGAACTGTTTTAGATAAATATATTCTCTATATCTAGATATATTATTTACCAAGGTCTCATTGCTTCTTTAGGTGTACATACATATATAACATGGAAAATGGAGATATTCCACCTGCAGAAAATTTGTTTGGAAATATCACTAATGAGATTAAAAATTGAGAGATTCATTAGCATAGGGTGCAAACCCGGGGATATATAGGGAACCATGCATGTTAATATTGCATAGTCTAGAAAAACTAAAAGATGAACTTGAGAGGACTAGTGCATATTCCCCAGATAGAGTTGTTGCTATTCTTTCCCGCATGCGGGAAGAAGTACATGGTGATGTTCCCCTTAAACAAATACAGGATAGTGTCACCAAAAAAATGATAAAAGCCACTTGTTTTCCATTTTATCAAAATATGCGTAAGGTTAGGGGATACCAGGTCACTAGATGTGTCAATCATGCTATGGCCTCATTGATCTACCCACGATTTCTTGCAGCACATGGTCTATACCCAAACAATGACCAGATTCCATTGTATTTTGTTTAGCAGTTGTATGTTGTAATGCCCCGTCTTAATAACCTAAGAATGTTGCAATTGTGTATAAAGGTGTAATAATTTTTTTTTTAAGTATTTAATATTAAGTTAATTAGTTTGCATACATCCATTAAGTTACGTGACGTTACACTACTTGAGATTCCATAGATGACTTTAGTATTTCGCATTGCACATATAATTAACATGAAAATAAACATTGCATTTCATTTGAAACTCCACTCAAGATAACATAAAGTACTAACATGTTTCATACATTGCATTTGATAAAATAATACAATACTCATCCATCTGATGAGGTAGTTCAATAATAATTACAATTACATTTACTATGTTCACCTCATATACAATTGAGGGATGTTTTCAATTACAAGATTTACAAATTACAATGAAGAAGTACACATAAATTTCCAAGTGCGAGCTCTCCATCCATGAAGCTCTTGATGCCATGATCAAAATTAGGGACCCAATAGAGTAAGGTGCACGTTCCACCCAACCATGTGGTACCCGTAGGTCCACCCCCCATGCTAGAAGATAGTAATATGGTTACCTAGACATAATCTACTAACCCTAGACACAAGTACATAACAAACTAATGGTTACATTGCTTCCAGATTCTTTGACAATTGAATGTACTACATACACAAGGTTAACTGTTACTTTAGGTGGAGTGTCATCACAATATTGCAAAGGTTACCCTGGTGTTTATTCCTAGGTTCCGGCCCCCAACGTGGGTTACCCTGGTAACCTCTTACGAAACCCGACCCCATTGCATATCATTGCGGAATCGAATGTCTTTTGAAGAAACAAGACACCGATTTGCCATTCCAGGCCTTCTCATCTTATACTCAAGACTGAAGTAGCTCATGAGTCATAAGCGAGGCATAAACATCTTGTTAAGAGTTTTAATCTAATTATTGTGTCATTTAATTATCACTGACTTACTAACTCTTTGCAAGTTACCCTGACACCACTTTGTGTGTCAGCCCTTACAAAAAGCCACTCCCCTAAACATAACAAAGATTTCTAAGTTTTCCTTACTAGGGTTTACAAAGTGCACAAAAATTCAATTACATTATAGCAAATGACACACAAACCAGATAACAAAACACCATATTCTAACTCGTGCACAACCCAAGTCAACTCATGAAATGCATTTAAACAATAATACACCCTTACTATACAGATCATTCTGGAATACTTATACAACAAAGACTTTCCCAATTTGCCCAAAAAGAAACACGTTTAAAAGCAAATCAAGAGAAATAAATGTCTATTGTTCGGATATACTAAATCCTATCAGACAATAATTTGAAGTATAAAATTAATCTTCTAAGGCAAAATTTAACTCTATTCATTTTGAACAAGAATTCCACAATATGCCCAATTTCACAATCTTTTACTAAAATAAAATCCATATAAACTCTAAAAACATCAGATTAATCAAAATACCAATTACTTTGTAATAATGAATTAATTATTAAATGTCTATATTTAAACATTTAATAAGCTATTTTTAAATATCCTACTTAGAAAACCAATTTATATGTTTTTAAAATCTTTTAAGAATAAATTAATATAATTAATATATTCTTTTTCAAGATATAAATATATATATATATTAATATTCATATATATATATATAAATACAAATATATAATATATATGATTAAAACTTTAAAATGAAATTCAAATTTTTTATTTATTTATATAACAATAAAATGAAACATCGAATTTAACACATTATAAAAATTCGCATATGAAATTTAAATAAAATATAACTCCTAAATCCCGTGGCGCAGCTCGTGACCTCCCTGTAGGGAGGCCACGGCCCTTCCTAGGGCTGCGCCACCCAAAAAGAGGTGTGGGGAGGGTTTTGGCCCTCCCCAAACACACAAAAATTTATTTATTTTATTTTTATTTTATTTTAAAAACGACTTTCAATAAATATCGCCCGTACGACGATTTGTTTTTTTTTTTAAATAAAATTTTCAATTCATCTCTGCATGGATTTTTCAATATTCTTGTATAGATAAAAGGGTTTTCACATTCCAATTTATATATGATGAGAATATATACAATATATATATATATAAATAAATATATATATATATATATATATACTCACAATTTCACAGAGTATCTCTATAAAGAAATAAAGTAAATTTCTACAGGGGAAATCGGGGAAATAGTAAATTTCTTCAGGGTTTTTAAAGAATACACGCACAGTATAATTTCTTTCAATCCAGTCTACCCCAAAGGTTTTCAATTTTCTTTTTTAACAAATAATTCCCTTCATAAAGATTTAAATACTTTCTACAGAGAGTATGCTGCAGAGGTTTTTTTTCTTCTGAAACTATAAATTCTTCACAAAAAAAAATACAGAGAACAATTTTTGTATGAGAAATATAGGGATTTAAACTAAGCTAATTTCTTTTCAGAAGCATTCCCTTTCAAAAACTCACAAAATAAAATCTACAAGAAAAATACCTGATTTCCTTTGCTTTCTGGTGAAGAGAGCCTTTGTAGCCTCTGTTGCCTGTAGCTTCCAAATCCTTCCCGAGAACCAAAGCCCAAATAGCAACCAGAGTTTTTCCACAAATTTGCAACAAAATACCAAAATAAACATATACAGAGAATTTTACAGAGCACCAAAATATTTTCCCGTGAATGATAGCATAACTTCTGTGATTTCCCAGATCCAATTTTTGTGTGCCGAGAAAATGCAAAAATATCTCAACCACTTCTTGAATCACTTTTCTTTTCAAATTGCATGCATATTAATTATTTTATTTTGAAATTAACAATTTTCAATGCAAATTTTATTTATTAATTAAAAATGCATTCCCACCAAAACATTTAAATTTTTCAAATAAAATCTATTCACATATAAAGCAATTTAACAATATTAATTTAATTAATTAATTTATTTAATTAAATAAATTCAACCTTTACGATCAAATTACTTAACTAAACAAACTAATTAATTAATTAATAAAATGATAAAAACTTTATTTCTTTAACATTTAATGAATTAATTTAAATAACAATAAGTTAAAACATAATAAACTATTATTAAAATTGACATTATTTCCTTTCAAGCAATCAAATTAAACCGAACAGAAAAATACAAGACAACCTATGACTCAAACTAAAACTAACAATGTACAGTGACTGGGTAATAGACTAGACTAGGATAAACCAAACTACTACCTCCCAATCAACATTTTCGTTGAGTCTTGACACGCTCAGACCTGAGTACCTAGGTGGAGTCAGTGTCATGTACCTGCAATTCCTACAACCAAGCAAATAACATGCATATATATATAAACCATTGTACAGGCACACCATGCAGAGAAAATCACGGACATCACAGGGCACTCGCAAGCGAGTGATGCGATTCTGTTCTCCACACCAATACACGTCACATCAGACGGATGAATTAAATAATAGTTAGTCCATCATAAACATGTACATAGCAATAATCAACTGAAAGTAAACATCTACGCTATCTCAAAACATGTCTGAAAATAGTAATCACCAAACAATGTATCATCATGTCATAGAATAAATCCACTGTCGCTCAAAACCAACGATCAAAATATCCAAACAAAATATCATAGTCTAACTGTGTGAAAACATAACAACAGAAAACATAAGCATAAATGGAGGGGTACTACATATGTTGAGGTCCATTTGGGCCTCAAAGTTAACTACCTGGACATTCCACCATATGTTGGTCAGGGGCGTGGTAGGATTGCTGATAGGCTCACCTATCATTGAGCAAATAGACCACCCCCAGTGTTTAGGTATTGGTTTGTGAGAGGTCTCCTACTCTCACCCCAGCTCTAGCCCCCATAGCAGATGAGGTTGTCATTGCTTCCCAAAAGGAAGCAATTGACATTGTAGGTGACATTGAGGCTACCACCACTAGGATATCTGATGATCGTGTAGGTCAGTATTTGATGTCCAGACATTCCTGATCCACACCATTTTCAGCACAATGGACCACCATGGATCCTTTTACAGTGGTCGACATCCCTACTCCTACACAGCTTGATGCACTTACAGGAGATATGGCACACATGACTCTGCATTGTTTGGCTGAGGACCTGTTGGAGGAATATGCCCACATTGCATCAAACAATGGGATCAGTATAGATCATGTTAGAGATCATTTGGGATGCAAAGGTCGTTCAATTCTAGGATCCCATCACTCTCAACCGAGCACTAGTGCGCATCAGGATCCACCTACAGTTCATTCGGCAGCTGCACAGACTATGGGTTTTACTGATATGTTGATTGGTTCTAGTTCATCATCGCCGATGCCATCTCACCTTCATAGTCCTCTACATTCAACATTTCTGGCACGACATGGGATAGATCGGATGGATGCAGATGTTGATTCATCACTTGATCATTTGGTGGATATGGTGGAGGCGATCGTTTCAGAGGACTTAGGTCATCCGATATCAGATGATGTGCATGTTTCAATTCTTTTTTCATTATTCTTAATTTTTTTTATAACTAGATATTCATGTAAGTTGATATATATATATATGTATATATATTGTTACAGGTGGACATACCTCATATCACTCCTAGCCTTGGTCCAGATTGTGTGCATGATCGATGTGACTCTGTGGATGAATATGCTTCCAGTGGACATGTGATTTTTACATTTTAATATAATCACACGTGTATATGTACATGAAATATTTATGTATGCATAGATCTAGATTGATATTTAAAAATAAAAGTGAACATTTAAAAATAACTTTCATAAAATTTATTTAATATAAATTATATGTATTTAACACATCATGTACACAATTTTATTTGTAGGGCTCAACACATCCATCAAAGCAAAACTGTTCTCATTCAAATGACCATTCGACTAGGAGTAGACATTCATATTAGGCCATGCACACTATATTTATGATCTTTACCACATGTATTTGCTTATATGATGATCTTTAGTATTTGAGATTTGATGATCTCTAACTTACATTTGCTTATATGATATACATATATTTGCTTATTTGTTGATCTTTAGTATTCGACGTTTGATGATCTTTAATTTAAATTTTGCTTATATGATATCAAATTACAAGATTAATTCTCATTTATATCACTTGGAGCACAGATTTTGGAGAAGTTTTTGCACATTTATCAAGGAGGCAAATATTGGAGCTTGACAACTTTTCATTTTTATCAATCAAGGAAAAATTTGGAGGAGAATTTAACTAAGTTGGTAGAGGATTTGTTTTGAGTCATCTTTAAGTTGAAGAAGAAAATGGGACAACAAAGAAAAAGAAAAAATGTGTCTCAACGAAAATTTTCAAAAGAAGAAGAACAAAATAGGCTTGAACAAAACTTGGAAAATTATCATAGAAAGAAACAAGGTACATGCTTGTTTCTTCTCTCACTCTCAAATGTGTGTTTAGGACTTTTACTTTGAAAAAACATTAGTATTTATTTGATGGGATGGAATCCATAATGCACATTACTTCATCCAATAATTTGGTTAGTACACCTAAAAATAAATTTGTATGTGCATACATTTTGCATTGATTTCTTATTAAAATTAGAAATGTTTAATGTATGACCATTTTCAACTTACAATACCCCAACTTAAAATGTACTCTTAAACTAAAAATATTGTACATTAAATCCTTCCCTAAAACCTTACACTTATCTTTTACCAATACCTTTGTTTAATGTTTTTGTCATCACATTATCATTGTTGAGTATTGCATCTACACAACTTTTCACTTTGTTCATGAAGAAAATGATAGTGTACTTCAATAAATGCTTAGTTCTCCAATGAAACCTTAAATTTTGTGTCCCTCACTATGCCACTTTGATTTTCATAATTTTTTCAACCACATTAATTATTTTATGGCTTTGCAAATTCCTATATATTCTAACTTTGCACTTTGAAAGAAACCATTATTTTTTCTTAATTATTCATGAAACTACACCTTCATGTACAATGAAGTAGCATTCTAATGTTGATATTTGGTGATCAATATCCCCTATCCAATCTACATTGCAACATCTAATTAGCTTAATATTTTTCTAAACTCCCATTGAATTTAATCTAATGATCAATAGTTCCTTAAAAGTATTTTTTAAATATTTTAATAAATGCCCAATTCTAAGCTCTAGAATTATTTGGAAATTAGAACTCAAATTATACTTAAATCCAATGAAATGTCAGGTTTTCTAGAGACTAACACATGTATACATCAAAACTCAAGCTATATGGTGCCAAGGAATAATAGTTATATATGATAGATTATTCTTTAAATTATGTCTTAACACACATTTGTTTTGAAGGTTTCTAACCATCATTGCACTTTAATGACTATATATACTTTTAAATGTCCTAAAGTCATCTTGGTCATGCAAGTTGCAATGTTTATTTGATCCTTGACTCCAATTCCTTAAGCCAATTCTTTTTGTTTCAATATAATTTGTGTTTGGTTTTAGTTGATTATTTGGGTTGTGTTTTATGTCCCATAAATTCTTAACTTTTTTCATCTTAGCATGATATTGGAAATTTATTTGAAACCTTGAAACATCTTATAGCCCAATTTTTTTGGGGTTCTTTGGATCACCTTGTTATACTCTAAGGGTTTCCTTTGCTATATCACTAGCCTAAAAGTTCTAAGTCACTTGTATGCATAATCCTCAAACTTTGATGCTTGACATGGAATTTGACCTATGTGTATCCTATCCTTGGCTATGAATTTATGGATTTGTTTTCATACATGTGCATGTAGTTGTTTTGTGTCTTTGGTCTTTTCTTTTCATCACTTCAATGTTCTCATTATTTCTATGTTTTATGCTCTAGGGATTCCTCAAGCTGGACTCAAGCCAAATCTAGCTATTGGATCAAATGAATCCGTTGAAGAACACATGGACCTTGAAGTTAGGGAGGAGACCCAAGTTCAAACAATGCTTATTGGAGAGGGGTCAAGATCACTTCCTTCTACTGGTATGGATGAGCATATAAAACTAGCACAAACTTCTCTCACTTATAGCATCATGTCTTATCATTTTGTTTGCTTGCATACATAAACTTCACTTATATAACATCATCTCTCACTTTTGTTTGCAAAATATCTTGTGACATGTAGGAAGGGCTCAACAAGCAGGAAGTTTTCATGCTCAAGTCGAGCCAAATCTAGACATTGGATCAAATGAATCAGCTCAAGAATGCATGGTCCTTGAAGATAGGGAGGAGGCACAAGTTCAAACAATGCATGTTGGAGAGGGGTCGTGATCACTTCCTCCTACTGGTATGGATGAGCATATAAAACTAGCTGAGAAGGTGAGGAAACAAATTTCTCATAGAAATTTAGATCATTTACTTGAAATGGATATGGAGAAACTGAAATATTATGCCAACCAGCCTTATAATAAGAGAAATAGGTCAATGACTAAATCTGCAAATTAAATGATCAATCATCATTTCAATCATCTTGATACACTTGAAAAAACCCAATTATTATCAGGTTTACTTCTTCGTGATGAACTCAAAGAGTCATTACAATTGTTGGGCATATATTCAACATCAAATAAGAAGAAACACATGGGATTACAAAAGGATATTGTTCAAAATGTTAAAAAGGGTTTACATTCCATTGGGAAAGGATCTCAATCAGTGGATAAGGCCACTACAAGAAGGGTGATGTTGACATCTATTGTACATCAAGATATAGCAAGAAAAAGAAAAATGTCTGCACTTTCAACTGAAATTGGTTATAGTAGAACCACATTGATAAAATATGAGAAAAGAGAATTTTTTGGATGATATTTTAGAAGGCAATTGGGCAATTATGTGTAGAGCTCCCCGTTCTAACAAGATTGAAGATGTTGTTAGGAACTTGGTCTCAGGTTTTTGGCATGATCAGACTCGTCCATCATCAAATACTAGAGATGTTATGAGATACAGGATTGGACCTAGTATTTATGAAAATCATATCAAACATTGGCTAGACATAACACAATTTGAGATGTATATGAATTTTTGTAATGCATATCCTCATATAAAGATTGGGCAAACAATGTTTCAAAGGTTAAAGCCATATTATGTGAAGATAAACAAGTTTTCTAAAACTTGTTGTTGTTGTTATCATATTGAATTTGATCTCTACTATTAGGTGTTTTGAAAGATGAGAGAAGAAAAACATGGGTTTCAAAATGCACCTCCTAAACAGGCAAGTTTGTTCATAAAGTCTATATTATGTGATCATGAAAATGGACCTCAAATAAACTGCATAAAAGGAATTTGTGAGACATGTGGAAATTTGGCTAAATTTCTTTCAAGAATTGAGGATACTGACCTAACAAAGACAGTAAATTACAAGAGGTAAGTACTATTTTTAGAAAGTTTATTTGTTTCAATTTCTCATAGATTTTTATTTGGATTCTCTTTGATGTAATGTTTCATTGATTGTATGGTTTATTAGTTATTCACATATTTTACTCACATAGGTACAAGTATGTAAAGTTGCAAACAAATTTTGGGAAAGAATCCACAAGGTTGAACTATGTAGAAGAGGAGATTCCCATTGGAAAATTTATGAAAGATTTTTGAAAATTGATATGACCATACATACAACATTCATTTTTTGCTAAGTGGCAAGCACAACAATTCCAAACATTGAGAGATACTTTCCCACGTGGAACAGTTCTATCAGTAGTTGACTTTGCAGAAAATTACTCCTTTGTACATCAAAAGGAGATTCAATCAAAGTATTGCTTTTCAAAACAAATCACTATTATGGTTCATGTGTGTTATCAACATGCACAATCAGAATTGGATGTTGTTGAGAGTACAGATGAAGAACGAACCGTTAAGAAAGAATATCACTTTTATATTAGTGATGATAAAGAGCATGACACACTTTTTGTCCAACATTGCTTTACAATATTTTTTGAGAATTTGAGAAGCAGGGGTGTAAAATTTGAAACTCATTTTGTATGGTTAGATGGATGTGCGTCACAATTCAAATATTCACGACCATTCTATGCACTTTGTAGATATCATAAAATCTACAAAATACCACATGTTTGGAGTTTTTTTTAGAGTGGGCATGGAAAGGTTGAGCATGATGGAGCAGGAGCTTGCATCAAAAGAGCTTTAAGAAAGCATCAAATGAGTTATCCAGAAGATCATCTAGACAATTCACATGATGTTGTTGAATGGTGCAAGAAACACTTTGCATCAAATGTGGTTGACACATCTTCAAGAACAAACTGACACATTCCACATTGAGTGTTTTGGGAGATATCGGGTATGTATAAATTACATTAAATCATAATTTGAATTTATTTAAATTTAATATATATATATACATATTTGTTCACATAAGTTTTTTGTTGTACATATGTATCTAGGTGTGGATAGAAGATCGATGCATGGATGCAAGAGGGTAGAAAAAACAAGATCTTTGCATTGTGTTAGGAGTTCGCATAGCCGCCATGGATGGATATTGGTGACACAAGGATTACTTTGTTTTTGCACGAAAGTGCATTGAAACTTTTGATTATGCATGCAACAATCAAGAACTTGGATATGTTGGTAAATGGGATACAGTGCCACTAGTTGTTTCAGAAACATATGATGAAAACGAGGAAGAAAGATTTGAAGACATTCCTTTGATTTCAATTGATTATGACCATATTTCAGGATTGGTTAGAAAAGGTATACATGTGTAAGTTTTCAATAATTTAAATATTATATATATATCTATTTAATGATCGCTAGAGAAATTTCTAATTTTTTTAGAATTTTTTTGTGTAAATTTGGTGTACAGGAGATGTTTTTGCAGTCATAGTAGAACCTGGAAACATCAAAGGTGTTAGCTATTATTTATTGTGTTGCACAGAGGAGAGGAATAAACTAACAAAACCTAAAACAAGTGATGGAATGTCATTTCCCATAGGTAAGTTTGAATTTAAAATTTTATATACATTGTATTCACATGTGCACATTACATTATAAACATTAAATATATATTGTACAAACCTTGAGCACGAAAATGTTGCACACGTTCATATGTCTTACCTTATGTTCATGTTTACCATGCAGGTTTTGTTGTAGTGCAAGGGACATATCTAAAACAAGTCAAAGTTGTTCAACATGGGATTCATTTTGTTGACTATCAACCTAATAACAAGGTATATCAATATAGTCACTTAATAATTGCTACC
>VDFB02341929.1:23831-68197 GCA_007258455.2 Sequoia sempervirens
TATCCCTAACCTTTTTGCTACTACATTTTGATAAAATGGAAAATAAGTGGCTTTTATCATTTCTTTGGTGACACTATCCTGTATTTGTTTAAGGGGAATGTCACCATGTACTTCTTCCTGCATGCGGGAAAGAATAGCAACTACTCTATTTGGGGAATATGCACTAGTCCTCTCAAGTTCATCTTTTAGTTTTTCTAGACTATGCAATATTAACATGCATGGTTCACTATATATCCTCGGGTTTGCACCCTATGCTAATGAATCTCTCAATTTTTTAATCTCATTAGTGGTATTTCCAAACAAATTTTATGTAGGTGGAACATCTTCATTTTCCATGTTATATATGTATGTACACCTAAAGAAGCAATGAGACCTTGGTAAATAATATATCTAGATATAGAGAATATATGTATCTAAAACAGTTCTAATAATTCATTTACTCATCAATAATATTTTCATACCATTAAAAATTTAAAAAGAATTGGAAGACAACTATAATCTATAACATAGCATCCTTAAATGGTTCAAACTTTAAATGAAACAATGAAAGAAAGAATAAGAAAACAAAGATTAGTGTAAAATTATTTGAAAATAATTGGGGATGAAAATATCTAATCTAATAGTTGTTAACATAAATGAACTTCAAAATAGGATTATGTAAGTGAAAAAAAGTTCTATTGCCTTCATTGAACCTAAATTTATCTAGTTAAGATATGTCTAAAATTAAGAATTCACACTACAATATCAATATTCCATAAGAATCTCATAAAGAGGATGAATTTAATGGAAGATAATATAAAATCCTCCATATGAGGATGAATTTTATCATTACATTATGAGTGAATCATCTCAATTATATAGCTAAGAACATCAAAAAATTATAGATTGGAAAGCAAAATAATTAGACATTTATCATATTTTTATATGTATAAAGTTTAGATACCATCAAACTATTTAAACTTATAGATTGCATAAAGCTATAAATTGAATCATTAAAACTAATTTATTAAGAATAAAATCTAATAAAGTTTGACTTCATATTGCATACTTGTTATAAATATCTCACTAATCCAACCATACATTTTATATATGTTAAAAAATATATAATTGTTATGCCCATAATTTTTCACTAGAAAAACCCAATAATTTTTTTTTTTGAATCCTTTAATTACACTAATTAATGCTTTAAGCATTTATGATGCAACAATAACCATCTCCAATAGAATTAACATCCTTTCTTTAATTAATTTGTTGGTTTAACTTGCTAATGTGATACTATTATTAATGCATCTCTCACTATTAACTATACTTTAAATATTAAATTTGCAAGTATCACAATTTAATGGTTACACTAATAATATTCTCATTATAATGGTTATGTCATCGTAACCCACAATGAGTTGTTCCTACTTCTATTTCTTGTTGACAGTAAGGTCAATATGGTATTATGATTATTAGGATAGTTCCTCATGACCCAATGATGGCATTTAAAGTACTAAATATGTAACTTTTGATGGTAATAACAACATGAATAATTATATGGTTTGCATTTATTTATTTATTTTCCTCTCATATTTCAACATCTATAAAAGGTTTTTCCAAAAATGCTATCCAATTATCGATGAGCATTAATAAGGTTAAGTATGCTAACATTAGTATTAAGGTAACTATCGATATGAATATATTGATAAGAGTATTAACAATACTCGATGATATTAAGGCTCCCTCTACAATTAATACAAACATTCTATCAATTTTATTACTCACAAATAATATTAAACTTTACTCATAATAGAAATGTTAATGTGATAGTGATATCATGTTTACATATACCCTCATTTATACTATTACAAATACCATCCATTAATACCCATATCAATACTATAATAAATTTTATTAATAATATTAATAATGTATATATATATATATATACAATAGTGCATAAACACTATTATTTGTCAGCTCATTGTTGCTTGCAAAACTTTTATTACCATCTTAGCATCCCTAATAAGATTATCAATAAAATACTTTTCTTACTCGGGTGATTTTATTTGCGACTTATTTTAGTATGACGATCCCCCTTTATATTACCCTCAATAATAGTATCACTATTTGTTATTAATATATTTAATTTTAATTCTTTTATCTAACTCTTATATATTGTTATAGCATTTATTTAATTATTCATCTCTATTACAAAAATAATTATATGATTAAATATATTGCATACTTGTTATAAATATCTCACTAATCCAACCATACATTTTATATATGTTAAAAAATATATAATTTAACAATTTATACAACTTCTAATTATGATAAAGACAAGAATCTTAATCTATACCATTATTTTGAGTTTGGTTTAATAGAAATTGAAAAAAATTATAATCATAAAAAAAACAATGAATAAACTAAGGATCATTTTAACAATGGTGAATTAGTGCCTAAAGATTGGCCTAAAAAATTACAATATTCAACATTCTCATCACAAATTATATATGAAAACTAAGGATCATTTGGTTATATATATTTTCATAGATTTAAAATTTGAATATTTATTACTATAACATGTTCATTACAATTAGATTTTTAAATAATATTGTAATAATTTATTATGTCTTTGAAATTTGTTTTGTGGATTTTAATGTTGTTTTTTAAATTTAAGTTAGAGTAAGTAGAATCTAATGAGATACCTTAAAAAGATTCAAGTTTTATAATTTAAATCTCCCTCTTATAAATATAGTTTTTTCTAGTCTTACAATTTCTTGTGTCATCTGTTCAATTATTTTAGCTATGGATTTAGCCGCAATCTTGTAGGAGGTATTAAGAAGAGTAATTAGTATCCACCCTTAGATAAAAAAAATATTTTTCCTTTAGGAATTAATTTATCAACCCTTGATTAATAGAATTTAAATGATGGATCCCTTTGATAAAGCTACTTTTTATACCTCATAGAGTCCTCCTTGATGAATGGACATATTGTTTTAAGGAATTGTGTAGCTAAACCATCTATTCGAAGACTTTTTGAGTATTCAAATCCTTTAAGGAAATATCAGCCTCCTCATGGGTGAATAAATTATCTAAATGTGCCTATTTTTTGAGACCAATTATTTTGGGTATGCAAGTGCCAATCAATTCCTCAAATATATCTTGAAGTGGATCTCCTTCAACTAGATCAATTAAAAATTATTTGTAATGTTGGAGGAAAATGGATTTAATATCATTAGAGTTGTCATGGGACTACCTCTCTTGATCAACGATAGATATTATCCACTCTTGAGAATGTAAATATGTTTGAGATAACTAAAAAATAATTTGTATCCCTTATATCCTTTCATCCAATGTAAGCCTATCTCTTAATTGAGATCCTCTACCACAATTAAGTTCAAATCTTCTAAGTTTTGGGAAAGGTGGGTCAACCTTGCATCCTAATATTTTGATTTATTATTTTGTCCTCATATTAGGAAATGAGGCATCTCACTTTGTGTTGGTAGTTATTTGTCATTTTTTGAATGCTTTGGGAGGTGTCTAAGATGTTCTAAGAGCATATAATATCATTATAGCTTTATAAGATGAAACCCTCTTATGACATATTCTTATGGCATTTAAGAGCATGACTATAGAATATTTACAGTAAAGTATTGACCAACATTATGAAAAATCATAAGAAATATTTTAATGGGTTTGAATATATCAAAGTGGAATACAAAAATTGTGGTTGAATTATTTTCACTCATGGTTTCAATAAACCACTTTTAATGTATAGTTTCAAAACATCCCATTTATTAGTGCTTGAGTATATAATATCACCATTGGCTTGTAGGTATTGTTAGTGCTTGAGTATATAATATCTACATGGATTCATTAGGTGTTATTCTAGTGTTACTTGTGAGGTATTGTTGTAGGAAAAATAGCAACTGTGTCAAGGATGTGGACATTTACAAGAACTTTTTTTTAAGCAAAAGTGGGAGACCACTTATAATTTTATTTATATATAATATTTTGTACATATAGCTGGTTCAGGCGGACATACTGGTGGGAAAGAACCAACAAGAAAACCCGCAGTTGTAGTCTGAGTAACAAATTTTACAAAATATCAAAAAGACTAGTGAGGTCAATTGTCTGATTACAACGTTACATAAGCACATTGGTTGAATACATCATTACATATGCACATTCTCTTATGCACCCAAAATACCCAAAAGAAGACATCATACTGGATATACCCGTGACCCGAATACATAACACTGGAGATTACAAAACCTTACTAAACATAAGACTGATAAGCTGGGAAGCCACTTTCAAAAAGATGTAGATTTGACACCAACATGCTGAAAGCCATTAATCGAGCTTTCTTTTGTTTCCACTCGTTTACCTTTGTGTTGGCGATCATGCTCAAAAGAAGGTTTTGATTTGTTAATATCATGCACATAACGATAACAAAATTTATTTTTGGATGAAGATGGAAGTTGCAAATCATGAATAAAAACATGACTTCTCAAGAAAGAAATGGCATGATATTTTCTTTTTAAATCATCAATCTCCTCCATGGAAATGGCAGATATGTATCTGTTTAGAACTTGGTAGAGATGTGAAGAATTTTCATGCATTGTGGATAATAACATGCCTTGGAATATGTCAGCATACCTCTTCTTATGAAACAAAACCTTCTTTCAATAATTAACATTATAAATTAATACTTGGCTCACATTGTATAATCACACTAGAAACCAACAATGGAAGATTGAGAGTCTCAACTAAGAATTCCACCTTATAGATAGCATTCATGCTAGAAGCCAACAACTAAAGACCAAATTTCGTAAATAAAGAACTTTCATGTGTTCTATATCATGCCTTTGAGGGGTCCACAAGTACCATGAGCCTTTTGAAATCCTTCTCCATCTAAATGCATCCATTCCAAGACCATTGGGAGGTGGGTATACAATATGAGCCAAGTATTAATTTCTAATGTTAATTATTGAAAGAAGGTATATAAATTATTGAGCATCTTAATTCTCATACAAAGTTACATCTTAGTCAATTTCTCAATGTATGAGTTCCATATATTTGTAATTTTTTCTTAATATAAAACATATTTTATTTCATTAATTAACCTATCTATTCCATGTTACAAAGGATGCTCTTATTTTAAATTATAAGTATATAATTCAAAATTAATTAGTAATTTTAAGATAGAGTACACACAATTTCTTTAGTTAAAATAAAATAATATTCTTATTTCCATGTGAGAGTTATGTAGAATGGTAGCTTGATGTCTTGAAAATATTTCTTTCATGTACATACTAAATTTTTATCATTACATTAAATGAGTGAATCATCTCAATTATATATAGCCAAGCACATCAAAAATTTATAGATTGGAAAGAAAAATAATCACACATTTATCATATTTTTATATGTATAAAGTTTCTACTATCAAACTATTTATACTTATAGATTAAATTATTTTTGAATTTGGTTATTTGGGTTCAACATGTCATGCTATAGGATTTTCTTGTGTTTTCACCATGTTGTCATGTGTAGATAGCTATGTATTTTATAGGTTTAGGAATTTTAGAGGAAGGCAAGGTTAAACAAGAATGCATAAGGATGAGATGGAGCCTTGTTTACCCTAGGATTCCCTCTACCATTCTCTTGAATTCAACATTCACCTCTTGGTATTTCTTCTAATAATTTAAAAATATGAAGAAGGTTCAAGTTTAGAAGATTATAGGAACCCTTTATTCCCTTTGGTCTCAAGTTTGGAAACTAAAGATGGAAACTCCATTACAAACCTCAACTAGGTTCATTCATGGAAAAGGATAAGGTTGACAATAAGATATAGTTCCTTGAAGAATTTTGGATTCAAGTTGTGAAATGATAGATCTACTAATGTTTTTGGGAAAATGACCCTCTTTATTAGATACATTGCCACTATTGGTGGAGTATTTCTAATTGGATGTTATTTTTCTAACTTATAACTATATTTTTCTTGTTGTTGTTCCATGCCAATATGATTGATCATTTTTTGTTTCTTTATTGGTCTTTGTAAAAGGGTGGGGCCCTTTCAAAATTTCTATTTCTAATTCATAAATTCAACCAAAAGTATTTACCCTAAAATTAAAATATAAATTTAAACTTTAAAATAGCATTTACTCCAATTAATGGTATTGTCATTTGTTCCAAAATTGACAATTTTTAATGTTTAACAACATTACTATTTGGTTCTCCAAGGTCATGCCCTAAAACCAACAATAAAAGAAATATTTATTAGCGCTTTCTCTTAATGCAAATGGTTTTGTTTGTTATACATTGGGCACTGTATATTGGATAATAACACTTGCAACGCTTATATTACTAATATATAACAACATTATTATCATTTCATAACATTAATGGTAAATACTATTATTGCAATATTAAAATTTACTCTAAATAATAATATTACTATTTATAATACATACTAACATTTCCCTTGCATGTTCATATGAAATAAGTTTCAATTTATTATGTTTTATTATAATTATTATCCATAATATAATATTTTCATCAATGTTAATATTTGTATTTATGATACATAATGTGATTATAACCCAATTATTAGTGTTAAGTATGTTATTGGAGATGACATTCCTTAATATAAATATTATCTATTAGTATTATTTTCTTTTATCTTGTAACCACAATAATTTTTCATTTACAACCTTACTATTAAATATTAATAGAGTTTATTCATCTACTCAAAGGAATAAGTTTTACCTAATTTATATTAAAAGAAAAAATCCTAATATGTAGTTCATCCTCTAATATTCAATGCTGATTTGAAAGAGTGTGTGTGTGTGTGTGTGTGTGTGTGTGTGTGTGTGTGTATAATTTCAAAATTTTAATGCTCTCAAGTATAGGTTACAAGTGCATTCTTTACATTTTTTCTCTTTCTTTTGTACGATTTTGTATGGGTGTCTTATATGCATTGCCTCAAACATATAATTTTAATTTCAATTTAGCTTTCAAATGAAAGATTTAAACTTAAGCTTGTACTTAAATAATATCATGTTATCCTTGCAAATGGGTTTGTTGAAAAGACTTTAGAAACTTTCAAGCAAATGCAATTGATAGCTATAAAGCCAAATTCCACAACCTTCCCCCTCCTTGTGCCAAAATGGGAGCTTTGGACAGGGTATGGACATCAATCAAATCATCAAGGGGTAATTTTACCAGATGTTGTAGTTGCAATTACAAGTTCCCTAGTAGACATGTATGCAAAATGTGGAAGGCACATGAATTGTTTGATATAATGCCTCAAAAAAATCTGTTAACAAAGTAAGGCTTTAGAAACATTCAAGCAAATGTAATTGGCAGTGCCTTGGTAGAAATGTATGCAAAATGTGGAAGCATAGACAAGACACGTTAATTGTTTGAAATTTTTTTAAAATGGGTATGCAAAATCTTTCAAACAAATGGACTGCAAAGTCAAATTCGACACTCCTTGCCTATTCCAAAATTGGAGCTTTAAAACACAGTATGAACATTCATCAAAGCATAATAGAAATTAAGTTTGTTGTTCTTGAAAGGCTTTAGAAACTTTCAAGAAAATACAATTTCAATTTCAACAAACTTAATTTCAGATTGATTGTAAATTTTAACCATTTCATTCCATTTAGGGTTTAAATTTTCTTCAAAAAAAATTCAATTTGAAACGCAATTTCAATCACCAACCTGCTACTCACTATGGCTCGATCAAGAGGTTGATGAGCTTAGAAATGTGGTGCACGTTTTTCCCCTAGGTTCGCCACCTTCATTGTTCACATTCACCATCCTCCTCTATTCATGTTCGTCGCTTTACAAATAGTCATGTGATAGTGACTTTTTTTTCCCTAATTCAAGGGGTTCAATCAAACCCAGGTTCGACCGAACTCTATAAAATATGTTTATTTTATTGGGCCGTTGATTGGTTCGGTCGACAATGGGTTCGACCAAACTTATAGGTTCGGTCAAACATATAATAGTGTTCAACCGAACCTATAAGTTCGGTCCAACCCATTGATATGGTGAAAACAAAAATAAATGAGAATTCCTTCCTCAAAATAATTGTAAACCACTATTATGCTTTAACCCAAGTGTAATGGTGCAACAATCTGCTTTTAAATTTCATTAAAAATAAAAATGTATGCAAATAAGTAATTATATAGCAACATGGTGCATCCATTTACAGGGTCACACCACAAATCTTAGAAGAGGGCGTGACCTATTTCAATGGCATTATGGAAACTCCATGCTACAAATAATTATGTTGGTTCAAAACATCAATATAGTTTTGTCTTCAAATAGGGGTGCAATCAAAATTATGTAGCACCAAATAATGGCGTACTCATGGATGGTACAAGTGTAGCCAAAGTTGAAGGAAAAAAAAATTCAATCCCAAAGGATGTACGACAACCTTAGGATGGTTCTAATCAATGGATCCTAGAGATCACATAGATTTTCTAAGGTTCGAATGAAATAATTTACACAATTGGTTGAATGGCTCTATGGGATATATTTTAATATTTTCTTGGGAAATGTTAAGAAAAGGATTGGAGAGGAGAATGGCTTACTTCATTGATTTAATTGAATTGACAGTTGTTGGGGATTCACGAGAAGACAAAGTGGTTGATATTCTTGTTATTGGAAAGTTAAATCTAAATCAACACTAGGCCCACCACTAATGCATCAAATATTTTATTTTATGACTCTCATGAATAAAGATATGAATATCAAAATAAACCTTTGTGAAAGGATTCAAACTGCTATTGTTGTCATTGAAACTAAACTATGAAAGCTAGACAATTATAAGGGCCAAGGTGCTAAAATAAGAGCTAGACTTCATTGGATCAAAGAAGGAAACAGAGGGTCTAAATTGATCTTTAAATACTTCAATTATAAACATAAAAAGAAATAATGTGTCATATTGGACAAGCATGGATTACATACTAATCTTGCTAAAATTACTATGGTGTTTCAAAAAATTTATGGAAATGTGTTTAAAGAAAAGAATTGGACAAATATGCAACAAACTTGGGAAGACATTGTCAAGGAGTACATCCCTAATAAAATTAATCTTGTTTACAGTATTTATTTGGATCATATCCTTTCTTTGGAAGATACAAAATGTGCTCTTTTTTCTATTAAACCTAATAAGAGTCCAGGTGTTGATGGTCTACCAGTTGAATTCTATCAAATCATGTGCGATCATATCAAGGAATATTTTTATATGCTCTATTTAGTGTAAGGAAAGCTAAGGTGCGGAACTAACTCTCCTAATGTCAAAACCTCAGGGAAGAATGCATAGGTGACTTTAAATTTTCAATTACAGTCCAATTAAGATACACTTGAAAGAAATAACAAAAATAAATAAATAAACATAAGATACACTTGAAAGAAATAATAGAAACAAATAAATAAACATACACAGATGAACACCATATTTATGTGGGAAAACCCTTACGGGAGAAAAAACCCACCATGCCAAGAAAAGCCTCTTTGTATTACAGTAATTAAATTACATATAGAGATCAGACTTATCTCTCTGATGTCAATTTATAGTATCAAATTCAAAAACAACCTTGTACAGAAAATCTCATTTACAAGACACTCTCAATTGAATTCACACTGACCACCCATCGAATTATTCATCAAACCAATCATCATCTTCAACTCCTGAGTATATCCATGCCATCCATGGTCTGTTGATCTTCCTCATAGGAACGACCACAATAGTGTAACTTCCAACAGTTCCCATTCTGCTTCTCTGATTGGTCAAAGACACACCACGTAGGACAATCTTCCAATTGGTCAAAAATGTTCAAACAATATTCGCATGTCAGTGAGACACTAACCGTGTCTCCTCGATGCCACAAAGCCCAACTGTCGATATTGGCTAGAGTCATCACCTTCGGCAAGAGGTTACACTAAGTTCAAAAGTTGTCGCTTAGACTCACCCTTGTCGCTAAGACATCATACCAATATCCATTGTAGAAGAATTGGCCAGACCATTGCTATCGGTGAGAGGTCATACCGAACGAAAATACATCTTGTGAAGCTCTATCGGCAAGAGTTCTCCTATTGCCAAGAGTCTCATAGATCTTTATGTCATACCGATATTCATCGAGCAAAGCTGTCGGCGAGACAAGCCATATCGCTAAGACTTCATACCGACAATAAACACATGTAGCACTATCGGCAAGACTATTGCTATTGGTAAGACATCATAACGAACACAGAACACTCGAAGAGACTACCACTTTCACCAAGAGGTCACACCGAAGCAATATACCCATCGGCGAGATAAATGTTATCACCAAGAGGTCATACCGATGTTCATACCCATCGGTGAGACTTACATCCGTCACCAAGAGTTCTTACCGAGCCTCCATGCCTCTTCCCGATGAATCTGAATGTAACATTGTCGGCAAGAGATTTGCTCGGGCGGAAGGAGATGGGAAACACACAGCAATGGAAATGTCACACTGATAACAACAGTTGGCAAGACAACAACAATGTCTCGGTGACATGAGCATTCCACAAGGTCACACAACTGCTAGTTGGCCAAACAATAAGAATGTCACATTGACTTTGTTCTTATAGGAGTTTACATGCCAGTAAGATTGAGACACGTTTTCCAACATTTAGAGGCTCTTCATAATGCCTCTTTAGGATCAAACATTAATAGAGGTTTAATCAAGCTAATTCCTAAAGGGAAAAAAGATAACACCATTTCTTGTTAGAGACCAATTACATTACTAAACACTTCTTAAATATTTGACTATCAAGATTAAACTTGTGGTCTAAGGTATTGCTAGAGCTGAACAAATGAGGTTTATCAAAGGAAGGAACATTTTGGATAATGTTAGTCTGGGAGACTTTTGGATGGGCCCAACAATTTGGCCAAAATGCTTTGTTGATCAAGTTAGACTTTGATAAAGCTAATGATAGAATTCATTGGGATTTCATTCTCAAAATGCTACATTGGTTAGGTTTCATGCCTAAATTACAAAAACATGTTCATATGTTGTTCCAAGATGTCAATGCTCAACTTGTGATTAATAACTCTTTGATAAAATCATTTGAATTATAGTGATCAATAAGGAAAGGATGTCCATTATCCCTCTTTTTATATGTTCTTACAGCTAATGCTTTAGGATATATGCTTCAAAAATATAATCAAATGTAATTTATAAGAAGGATTTCTATTCATCAAGATAAGGTTGTTATTAACTCTCATTTTGTTGATGATAGTATGTTGTTTTTGCAAAATTATGAAGAAGAGTTAAATAACACTTTGGGCATCCTAAATCTATATTGTCTCATTTTCAAATCGTAGCTAGCCCACAACAAGACTAAATTTATGATGTCTCAATCTAGGCATACTGCTAAGTGGATTCCTAAGGAGTGGAGGCAAATTAAACATGGGGAGATCACTAGATGTAATTAATATAGTAGTTATCATTCTTTGTAATTTTTTTAATTAAAAAACTTGCAACCCTTTTAAATAGGGTTTTTAATTTTTTTATTTGATTTAAAAAAAAAAAAAAATATAATAATATTTTATTTTATTTTTATTTACCTCGACCTGCATGCTGGGGAGGTCATACGACCTCTCTGGCAAATTTTTTTTCCTCAAATGCTCCCAACATGGATTTTGACAATTTGATAGGCGATCTTAAGGTTTTTGGGCCTTCTAAGCACAATGGTAATGTATATTTTAACTCAAAATGCACCAAAATTTCAGCTACTCTCTAGATCTAGAAAAAAAGTAATTGTTTCAAACATTGTAGATTTGACCTCTGGAGTTCAAATCAAGCCAAACAAAATGCAGATTTGGCTTTCTCAATAGCTTTGAATCCAATGGAAAACACTATTTGTTCTAGGATGCACCGAATGATAGCTCAAGGCACAAAAAATTTCAAAATAAGGAGAGGGGATTACAGGTCTGGAGTTCTAATACCATGTAGAAGTTGGGAAAAATCAACTCCACAACTCTCAAATATCACCTGCAATCAAACACCTATCATAGAAAGAGAGAAAATCTATGGAGGCCAAGAGTTATTGATCCAAAAAAGCATGAATCATTATGAATGTGCATCTCACTGATTATACAATAGGGAATCCTTATAAAAGGATAATTAACCTAGAAACTCTAGGTGAGGATAAAGAAAGATCATGACATGTGTCCTCACCCTATGATATGAGACATAAAAATAACATGACCCTAGTAAGGTTAAGTAATTAAAAGAAAAGGGACCTAATAATTAAGTAAATAATTAATTAGGAAATACCTTTTACTCTAACAAAATCTTGGAATTTTGTTTGGTGTAGTGGTTTCTCTTTCTGACATGTGGGATTAGTTCCTAAATAGACTTAAAAATAAGATATTTAATTGGAGCAACAAATTCTTATCATTAGCTGGAAAAATTCAAGTTTCCAACAAGTTTTTTTATTTCTACCCATGTTTACTTCTCATCCTATTGTATTCCTTCTAAGAAAAAATATGAAGATTTGAACAAACTAATTAGGAAATTCATCTAGTCCAAATGGGATGGCAATGTCGATTTTATCGCTTCTTGTTCTCATTGCATTCAGCCAAAACATAAGGGTGGTTTAGGAATCATTGATCCCAAAACTCAAGGGTTGTGTTTGGCTGTGAAATGGATTATTAGAGCAGCTATAAGGGATGAACCATTGTAAAATAATTGTTTGTAACCAAATTTATCAAGTTGTAAAAAATAAAGAATGGCAGTCAGTCAATCGGTTTGATAAAATTATCATGTCCCTCTACTGCAAATTCAAAGCCTCCTTTCCTTTACAGTCCATTTGGACATCTTGGCAGCAGGTTTGTCAATTTCTTCAATGGAATGACTCATCTCTACAACATGGCTTTTGTAACGCCCGCCGTGCAAGCCCCAAAGATCAAACAAATAAAGAACGCAAATATTTTTTTATTTTTTTTGAAAGCAAAACAAATAATCAACATACCAAATATTAAATGATCATATACATACTCACATACTTCATTTCATTATAACACAAATAACATAATCGACTATGTTCTTTGGGGCACACGAGGTCACGTCGAAAAAGACATTGCTAAACATCAACCCATAAGGTAACAAAAGGAACACTAAATGACAACATTAGATATATATATACATAGATTCCATCACAAGATAAAACCATGAGAAATAACATAGCCAAATAATGATACAAGATTGAAATTTATATTACAACTTCTTTTAATTACACAACATATCCATACATAATTTACATCATGATTCCCAATCATGTGGGATGAATACAATATACAAAATTATCACAATACATGAAGATCAACTGAAACAAATCTTCAACTGGATGAGACTGGCCAACGAACGCTGATGGGGAACCCAACAGTGTGCGGAGCATGTTCCACCCAACCACCCCCATGCTAAGAGGTGACAGAGAAGTAACTCCAACCAAGAATGTCAACTGACCAAAACTGACGTACAAGTATACAAAAAAGTACCAACATAGAACCATAACACAATACTCCAAATTACAATGACAAATAATGACTTCGTACAATAATACCACAAGAGTAAAAGATCTGAATAGCAATGAGATCATACAAAACCACAAAGTACACCAAAGATGTATTAAGACATTAAATCATAAATCAATTTAAAATTCATTTAACCAACAATCCAAACCAACTCCCATAACCCCCTTCTAGAGGAACACAATAAAATAAAACACATGGGCAACTAGGGGAGAGTGTCATCACATAGTCCTACATGGGCTATCATGTGCTCTTCCTCCCAACTGGAGGCGCCGGTCCCATCTATGGCTATCCTGTGCCCTTCCTCCCAACTGGAGGCGCCGGTCTATAGGGTGACTCATGCAGAGCCGTAGACCTCTCGTGAAAATGCGGTCACGACCTTGCCAACCACGGCCTTCTCAGCCTTCCATTAGTCTGCGGAAGCACTAATGAAGATGAGGCATCCATTTTTTAAAAATCTTGTAATGATATTACTACCCAACCCTCCTAAGTTAATTATTAGGTTTTCACTTGTTTACTAACTCACTCATGGGTTATCCTATGCCCTTCCCCTTAAATGGGGCGCCGGCCCCCACGAGGAGCCACTCTCCCTAGAGACCCAACCAAAACCAAAAGAAACAGGGGTTGTACCATTCCAATCTTAAACATCGAAATGCAACAACAAAATATTACACAAGGCATAACTCATCTCGCAAATTAAGTACCATAACAAAATCTCATAATTCGGTACACCCCATTCTTAACTTAACAGAAACTCAAAGTGAAGAGATATAAATTCAACTAAATCACAATCCTCTGGAAGACTAAAGCACTAACACAAAAAGGGTTCCCACATCAAAGAACTAACAATGTCCCAAACCCACAAGTCTATAAGACTACAACTTCACGAAACAAGAATAAAAAGATAACTTATTCAATTCCTATATTAAATTCCATTTCTACCATACATACATTAAAATAAATAATTTAACCATCAATGCTGATATATATATATATTCACAATCTACCTTTTTACGATATCATCCCATCAAGTTAATAATTTAACAATTTAATAGAAATTCCTTCCTAATTTCATGTTCTCACTATAATACAATTATGTTTTAATCATATCAGAAACAAAAGAATTATGTTTACGAACAAAAATAATTAACTTAACAGTGCACTTAAAAATTACAGAAAACATATACGATTTAATAAATATTTAAATAAAAAATCAGTCGAGGTGAAAGAAAAATGACGAGCGGAGCAATTGCGAATGTGAATGTGAAGGCGAAGGCGAAGATTGGTGAGGAGGCGAAGGATGGTGAAAGGGCTTGGAGGCAAGCAAACGAATCACAGGAGGGATGCGGGGACGAAGTGATTAAGGTTTTACCAAATATGACTCAGCCTACAACACAGGAGCATATAACCCAATGGGTCTTCTCAAATGGGAAGTGGGTTGATCATTGTCATCCATTCTATCAAAATGAATCAACGGAATCGTCAGACAGAGGTCTCCCACCTCGAACACAGCACGATTCACCATGGAGTGAAGAGGTGGCGATTGACAAACCGAGGAGGTTCGCAGCCGCATCTTGGGCCGCAGAAGCAAAGGAGAAATGGCCATCTCTCACTGACAGAGTAATTGGACAGTGCCCTGTAGAACAGCGATGGGGTCAGGAGCGGAAAGAGGTAGGGAATCCAAAGGAGTCCAAAAACCCTGCAATCCCTAAGCAAAATGCGGAGGCAGGGCAAACATGGCGAAGAAGAAAAATGCCTTTCCATCTAAGAGAACCCCCTTGGATATCTGGCAAATTTCGAAATCGTTGGGGTAAGGAGAGAAGCCCTAATCCACCGTCAAGAACAAGTGCAGGGATCTATCTAAGGAATGGGAGGCGAGGGAAAAATGGAAGAGATTGGTATCAAGGGAATCCATGGCAAGCACGGCATCAAAAAGGAAGAAGATCAGATGCAGCCACTTGGAGACCAAAAATGATTGCAAAAACAGTTTTGAAACAACCGACTTCGGGCCCCAAGGAATTTTCAAAGGAATCACTAGGTGTTGGCAGCAGGGGATCTGAGCAGTCTGAGACGCAGGAAAAAAGCCTCCAGAGACCTAGTGCTTTAAGACTAAGGGTGGAGATTTAGGCATCCCTGACAGAAGCGGAAAGATTTGATTTGGAGGATAGGGAAATCATTGCCAAATGGTGGGGAGATGGGTGTAAGAAAATGCAGATAAAGAAGTGGTGGGAGGACTCATGGAACAGGGAGGTCAACATTTTCTTCCTGCCAAATAGTTTCTTCCTGATTCAATGCGCAACAGAACAGATCAAGGAAAAAATCTTGGAAAGGAAGTATGCGACATTGGACGGGCATGGTTTCTATTATAGAAGGTGGGAAGCATATTTTGATCCATGGCTCCACCTTCCAGAGAAAATGGTGTTATGGGTTAGCCTGGACAATTTACCTTCAGAAATGTGGAATAAAGAAGTGATCACATGCATCAGTGAATACTTAGGTGTGGTGGTTGGCGTTGATGAGGAGGCAATAAGAGAAGGAAGCAAAGGCAAGATGAAGGTATGTATAGAGTTGTCACCTTGGTCTACATTATGGGAGGAAATTGAAATAGTACATAATGGAAAATACTGGATTTTGTCGGTTGGATGGAGTTTAACACAAAGTCAGACAATAGTCTGGAAGGAGTGGAAGAAAGGAGTACTTAAAAGTGGTTCTTTGTATGACCCAAAAGGTAAAGGCATCTCAACCTCAGAAGCTGGCCCTTCTAAAATAACAGAACAACTATCACCGACAAGGCAAAAGGATGGCAATACCCTAGACCCGAATGATACATGAAGGGCTACTTGAAATCTGGCTGTAATTGGGGAGAAGATGAACATGGTGAATCTTGTAGGAATGGTAGGGCAGCAAGATGACATTCTTGGGCTTAACCAACCAACAAAGTCAGATGGTGGGCTAGAAAGGGTTGAATGTCAGGAATTAATTGGGCAAGAATGGGAAATGATTCTGGAGGTCGGTAATGAACTAAGGGAATTATCTGGGGAAATTAAGAAGAGTCAGCTACTGGAAACTGAAGAAGGAATGGAAGTAGATTGGGGAGGTGGTATGGAAAAGGTAGATGAAGAATTACAAATAATTTCAGCCACAACTAAACAATGGACATCAGATGCAGAAGGTGATAAATTACTGCAAATTGAGGCAACAATTTCACAGACACAGGAATCAGATGTAGGTGAGTTGCAGCCTGTACAACAAATACCTAATCAGAGTAAGGTGGCAGGAGATCAGGAAATAACACCAAGTAGTGAATCTGATAAGCAAATTAGTGCTGCAAAAACAAGACTTGGTGTTCAACTTACAGAGTGTGCAAGAGGTATTCCAGACTGCGGAGACAAGAAAAAGGTGGGTAGGAAAACAAACGAGGAGAAAAGATAACAGGCAGGAGAAGTAGTGGGACAACAAAAAATAACGATGCATTTGAGATCTGGGAAGGGATCTGCCCTTCCTGGGAGCCAATGAAAGCAATAAGTTGGAATGTTAGGGGCTTAAATGCCCCTAACAAAAAGTGCCTCTTGTGGCGCATGCTAGAGGACAAAACAATAGATATAGCACTAATTCAAGAATCTAAACTAGGAAAGGTTGAGCTCGAAGGCATGAAAAGACGCTATAAGTCTTGGAGATTTTCGATGGTTGAGGTAGAAGGGGCGTTAGGAGGATTAATCTCCTTATGGTGGCCACAAGCATTGTATGCAGAAGAAGTAGCAACGAGTAGGTCTTGGTTGACAAGTAGGATCAGATGTCTAAAAATGAGCTTGGCATTCACATTAATAAATGTGTATGGGCCAGCAAATTGCTCCCAAAAGCGAAGAATTTGGAAGGAGATAGAGTTGTTTATGGAGGCAGATCGAGAGCAATTCTACATCCTAGGAGGAGATTTTAATGCAATCCTTCACTCAGAAGATAAGAGTGGGGGAATAATAAAGAAACAACAATCTCACCTGGATTTTGAGGATTTTGTCAACAGGAACTTTTTGCTGGATATATAGTTGGCCAATGGATCATTTACTTGGACAAATAGGAGGTTGGGATCCAGTTGTATCTCAGAGAAATTGGACAGATTTCTCTTTAAGGGTGATTTAACTAAATTCCCCTTTGCGCTGAATGGAAGCATCGTTCCTTTCTCTGGCTCCGACCACTTTCCAATACAATTGTTGATAAATGATGAGAAGCGTGTTAGTCGATGTCCCTTTCGCTTCAAGATGTGGTTTAGGGATCAAACTTTTTTGGAGAAAGTCAAAGACTGGTGGGAAGGTATGCATCCAGAAGGTAATAAACTATATAAAGTTGTTTGTAAGTTAAAGCTTCTTAAACAACAAATAAAGGATTGGAATAGGGAGAGCTTCGGGAATATCTTTGAGGAAAAACTGCGGCTGGAAAAGGAGCTAGAGGAAGTGAATAAAAATGTTTCTGCACACGGAATGAATGAGGAGCTCTATGTCAAAGAAAAGGAACTATTAAAAGTGTGGGAAGAATCTTTGGCTAGGGAGGAGATATTTTGGCACCAAAAGTCTAGAAACTCCTAGATCAAAGAAGGAGACCGAAATTCTAAATTTTTCCACAACTCGGTAAGAGTAAGAAGAGAGGTGAACAGGATCAATAGCTTAACACTTGCGAATGGTGAGGTGACAGAAGATGCAGATTTGATTGTTGAGGAAGCTGTAGCTTACTTTCGCAGTTTACTAAATAATGCGGATACATCAAATCTCTGGTCTCAGCGCAGGCTATTGGCTGGTATCCCTTCTTTAGTGATGCAGGAACAAAACCATTCACTGTTAAAACCTTTCTCAATAGATGAGATCAAATCTGTAGCATTCCAACTTCATCCGGATAAGTCTCCAGGGCCAGACAGTTTTCTTGCCTGTTTCTTTCAGACATGCTGGGAGATAATTGGAATTGAAGTGGTGGAAGTAGTTGAGGAAGCTAGATCGTCTGGGCAGTTTCTAAGAGAGCTTAACAACTCTTTCCTCGCACTAGTGCCTAAGAAAGAAAAACCTTCTTCAATGGATGAATTTAGACCGATTGCGTTATGTAATACTATCTATAAAATCATGTCTAAAGCAATGGAAAATCGGCTGAAGACCCTCCTACCATGTTTGATTTCTGAGGAGCAATCTAGTTTCGTCCCGGGGAGATTGATTTTTGATGGGATCATCATAGCGCAGGAGGTCATTCATTCTCTCCAAACAAACAAGCACCAAGGCATGCTGGTAAAATTAGACATTAAAAAGGCGTATGATATGGTGGATTGGCATTTTTTGTGTAAGGTTCTAGAAGCCTTTGGCTTTGACAAACAGTGGGTGGATTGGATTTTCTCATGTATCTCAACTCCAAGATATTCGGTTTTGATAAATGGGGAACCGGCGGGTTTCTTTGCTGCATCCTGAGGCCTGCGGCAGGGGGACCCCTTGTCCCCTTTCCTGTACATCTTGTTGGCTGAAGCACTAGGTCATGCTTTGGGGAGGGTGGCTGCAAGTGGATAGTTAAAAGGTATCCAAGTGACAAGTGGACTTCCTAATGCTACCCATCAGCAATTTGCTGATGACACATTATGTCTAGGTGAGGCAAGTATAAGAGAAGCATTGGCTTTAAAAAAGATTTTGCAGGATTATGGGGATGCTTTGGGGCAAAAAATTAGTGAGGCAAAATCTGAAGTCTTTTTTCTTAACTCCCCCCCTGTGACTATTCAGAAAATAGCAGAAATATTAAATTTTAAGGTTGGGCAACTACCAATGAAGTATCTGGGCCTTCCTCTGACTGGGGGATTAAGAAATGGATTACTGTGGGACCCCATGGCGGATAAAATAGAGAGTAGATTATCAGCTTGGAATGGTAAATGGTTATCATGGGCAGGAAGAATAGTGATGCTCAAGTCTGTTATCTCTGCTCTCCCAATTTACCTAGTGTCATGTTTGGCTCTGCCGGCGAGTAAGGAAAAAATTTTCAATCAAAGCATGAGACGCTTCTTTTGGCAGGGGTCTGCTAATGGGAAAAAATTCCCGCTAATTGCCTGGAACAAGATCTATAAGTCCAAAAAGCATGGTGGGGTCGGATTATTAGATCTATATAAACAGAATAGAGCTCTAGGGCCGAAGCTGATATGGGGGATGTATTCACAGAATAAGGAACGTTGGGCGCAAATTTTGCAAAAGAAATATATGTGTAATGATAATCCAAGCAGCATTCTGGTGGCTAAGAATCTCCCAATGGGATCACGAATTTGGAATTTTATGAGAGCTTGTCTACCTCTCATCCAAGACTCTTTATCTTGGGACATTTTGGATGGACAGACAGTGCTCTTTTGGGAATACTTGTGGGCGGATTCCCAAGTCTTGATGACTGCTTGGACCTTCCTTGCGCCAAACAAATTTTACAAAGGGTGTGGGGTAGATCAGTCCGAGACTACATGGAAGAGAAGCTGGTGGATGGGGGATCGGTGTTCACATGGAAAGATCTTGGACAGAACCTCATTTCAGCTGCGGATGAGGATTGTTTAAGGAGCTAGCAAGGAGAATATTCCCTGTCCACGCAGGGGTGGATAGGTTGGCATGGGCCAGCTCCGGTACAGGATAATACAAAGCAAGCGATGGATATCAGATACAATGCCAAATAGAGATCCGCTCTATCCTCCCCCTCCATCTATGTTGGAATAGTGTGTGCTCCCCTAAAGCTGGTACTTTTTTGTGGGCTACTCTTCAGAAAAGAAATCTAACTGCAGATAAATTCAGAAGATTCGGTTATGCAGGCCCATCGTGGTGTTCCCTTTGCAAACACGTGGAGGAAGATGTAGACCATTTAATGGTAAGTTGTCCCTTTGCACAAGCATGCTGGCATTGGATTTGTGCAAGGCTAGGATGGAGCGGTGCTCTCCCAAACGATGTTTTGTCTCTTTTTAATTCTTGGCCGATTCTGAAAAGAACATCATTATATCAAGATTTATGGGTGGTGACTCCTTTGACGGTCTGGGAGTTATGGAAGGAGAGGAATAGGCATGTCTTCTCTGATTGTAATAGAGATTTCCCTGCCTTCCTAAATCGGTTGGAGGCAGCTATTGTTGAGGTGGTCAATAGCAGAGTGTCATTAAAAAAGGACTATGAGTTCACCACGTGGGATGCTCAGATGAGAAAGGTGTGGTATGGTTTGAACATACCAAAACCTGGTGCGATGAAGATAGGAGCTGAAAGCTGCAAGCTTAAAGAGACTGCCTGGAGGGCACAAAAGAAAGGCTGGTACAGATTGAATTTTGATGGGGCATCCCGGGGGAACCCGAGTACATCTGGAGTTGGCTGTTGTATTAGAGATGAAACGGGGTTAGTTGTAGGAGAAAGGTCTGTTTCTCTTCCTGTTGGCACCAACACTTTGGCTGAGCTACGGGCTCTCATTTGTGGTCTACAGCTTGGGAGAAGAATGCATATTAAAAAACTAGAGTTCGAAGGTGATTCTATGGTAATAATACAGGCGCTCAAGTTAGGTAGGATGGCAAATTGGAGGCTACAGCCCTTGATTGAAGAAGCAAGTAAACTACTAGATGCCTTTGAGGAGACCGCGATTACCCATATTTACCGGGAAGCCAATTCGCTTGCAGATCTTGTGGCGAACAAAGGTGCTGATGGGGAAACTAAGACCTATATGTGGGGTGAGGAAGTGGATCCTGGATGATTCAGTTGGCTTTTGTTTTGGATGGGCTGCGGGAGTTTTCGGGCGTAACTTTCTGATCTTTTCGTTTTGGGAGGCTTGAGGCAATGGCTTTAGGGGTTGTGTTTCAGTGCTGTTAAGCTATCCATGTAATGGAACATTCATTTTGAATAATGGAAACTTTATATTTACGAACCAAAAATATATATATATATTTAAATATATATATATATACATATATATATATATTTAAATACTTATCAACCAATGTAATTTAAAGAAAAGACTTTTTGCATATCGAAACCCATTTAAAATAAAAAAAAATTCAAACGAAATTTAAAGGCCATCCGGCACGGACAGTCCACGGACTGTCACAACAGTCCGACGGACTGTCGTGGACAGTCTATGGACTATACACAGCAGTCCAAAGGACTGTCGTGGACAGTCTATGGACTGTACGCAGCAGTATGAAGGACTGCCGCGAACAGTCCTTAGACTGTCGCGCGAAGCCTCGGACGACCGAATGGTGGGTACGGCCAAGGCCGAACCACCTTTCAGTCGGCCCAACATAAAACAAAAAAATTAAAATTTTTATTGAAGTCGTGGGAACACGGTCGAACACAGAGTAAAAAGGAATTTCATAAATACATATATGCATAAATATAATTACATATATATATGTATATAATATATATATATATTTATACATATATATATGTATTTATATATTTCAAATACAAATCCTGATAACATAATGGATATATATATAAACAGGGCAAAAATATATACAAATACAAAGTTCATATATATAAGAAAATTATTTCTTTTCCCAGTGAAATACAACAGTCATAGTGTTTATTCCCAAGTCCAACCAAAACTTATTTAAATAAACAACAGTCCCAAGCTCCCAGAAATTTCAATCTAATAATTGATAGTCCAGAACCCAACCAAATTCCATTTTAACAAGCAGCAATCCCGAACCCCAGTTAAATTTCCGTTGATTAAACAATCAACCCAAAAGATTTTCTTTCCACAAATATTTGAATTCCAACCCCAAATAAAAATTTCATACACAGCGAATCAATTCCTATCAATTGCTATTTTATTTGATGCTACAACAAATAAATAAGAAAAGAACCTAGCGTCCTGTGTTTGAAGAAGATCTGTAGAAGCTCTATCCCTTTTGCCGATCCAATCCTCCGCCAACAAATGTTTCCAGTAGCAGCTCCGAGATCCTCCCTCAACTCAAATCTTATTCCTCAATGAACTCTCAGAATAATAAAGGAATGCAATACTATAACAGGAAAATTGACTGCCAAAATTTCTCCAAAATCTGTTGGAAAGAGAATGCAACCCCCCTTCCAACCCAAAAATCCTCTAAATAAAATCTCACACAAAAGTCTCTTCCATTTCCTCTTCCAGCGAATACCAAAAGTCACTTCTCCAAAAATGAAATTTAATTACATTCAAATCCACAAAAGATTGAGCTTTTTATTTGTTTATTTATTTATCATTTCCACAACAATTTAAATAAATGCATGCACATTAAAATAATTACAATCAACCATTTGTAAGATTCAAAATAAATGTAATATTTTACCACTACTACTAATATTTATCTATTGCTTTATTTATTTACTATTTTATGTTTTTATTTTATTAATTGTTTAATTATTTAAGTCACAACAATAAACCATACACCACATTAGATAAATCACAAAATCACAATGATATACAAAGACCAATGCAACAACACAATGACTATGGCCAAGACGCACAAACCAAGAAGGTACAAGACTGTTGACACCTTGGAACGGAGTTACTTCCATGTCACCTTTGTTCAACTTCCTGCTGTTGGGTTGGTACATTGCTCACCCAGACCTATCGAAATAGGTGGAATAGAGTCTTATTCCTGCAAAGCCTGCATCCAACAAGGTGATATACAACATATATACATATAATCAATTACAAAGCATCGTGAGAAGGATTCGCAGTGTAGCAAGGCGCTCACGAACGAGTGATGCTACCTGTCCCCTCACCAAAACATATCATCATCTAAAGCATTATAAATTTACATTAATTTGCATCAATATCATCAATTACTATCCTCTAGACTACTGCATTCCAAATAATTTCATCAAAACAATCGTAATAAAATATCATCATAATATCCCTGGTAACATAAGATTATATAATCAGTAACAGTCTAAGCTACCACAACATAATATCAATAGTATCATCAAAATCACAATGTGCCAAACAAAAACCACAGAGAATGTCAAGAATCAAGCAGTAACATGAGGGGTATTACAGCTTCAACTTTGCTTCTTCATCCATCTAGTGGAATAAACTTGTTAATTACCATAATCAACCACTTGCAATTTATTTTCCTAAACATGCTTATTATTTATACAAAAAGTCATTCAATAATTTAAATACATTTGGGATTTTGATACTTTTGAATGGGCTTCGTGGCTAAAAATCAAAGAGCAGTATGGGTTGAATGTCAAATATAAAGAATTTATGATATTTGTGCAATCATTAGTTCCTCTTGAGTTATCTATGAAAATTTGTATTCCCAGGGAATGTAATTTTTTAAATATTGGAGATGGCTATCTTCTTCTCATTTCAATTATCTCTCGCTAAATAAAATCTATCTTCATTCTCTGCCTCATTGGAAGATCATTCCTTGCCTCAATCACAAATGGAGAAGCAGATTTAGTGCCAAGAAGTGGACCAAAATGAGAGCGCAAATATGGAAATCCAAAACTAATACGAAAACATAATTGTTGGCCCAGAAAGTTTTACATCATAAACTATCAGTTGAAGATACACTAAGATACATTATGATTCATCTAGTTAACTACCCCTTTTGTTTATGTATCAAAAATATGAAACATATTTCTTGGGATTGTCCTTTTGCTAAGAAATAATGGAATGCTATCTTTAAAAAATTGCTATTTTTCATCATAAGTTGAATTGGAAAGAAGCTCTCTTGGGATTTGGTTTGTATGATGATGTGATTTTTGATTCTATAAGACAAGTTATTTTTAAGACATATTTGGAAGGGTAGGTGTATTGTTGTGTTTTCAAGCAACTATTTTTAAGAAAATGATATTCTAATGCTTTACTTTGATATAGTTTTTTAGGTTTCTTTTTTATGTTCATAACTTCAATATTTGTCAAAGAAAAATGTAATGGTTATGGCTCAACTTCAGCAAATTCAGGATCAGGTTAATCAGCCTCAAAATAGCTACAATATGAATCTATGTAAAGTGTTTCAACTCAAGTGTTAGCCTCTTTTTTCTTCTGGTCATGGCCATATGTTGGCTCATTTTAATTTTTACTAGTTTGTATTCTTTCTCTCCTTCAGCTACTAGCTGGTAGTTATCATTCTTTGTAGTCTTGCTTTGTTCAATATAAAAATAAATAAAATGCCTGTATGTATAGATTGGTCCGCTCCATTGTACAATCAAAGAAATTAAATATTTCTAAGAGTTCAAGTAAAATCAAGGAGTTAATTGATTAAATATTTCACCATCAATTGAAGAAACCAAAGTTACCATCCAAAATCGCCACAATGAGGAAATATTATTTTAATTATCTTCTATGTTCTAAAATATTAGTGAATATTCTACCCCAAAAGTTTTTATATTTAAATATTGACTCCCCTCATTGGATTAGACCACATCAATTATTTGCTTGTCAGGGTTTGAGCAAGAAGTTGGGTCCACATTAAGGGGAAGTGTCATTTTTCAGCTTTAAAACAAATACCCATTCATTTTTTTAAAATAGGTACCCATTTTGAAGTGTGTACTTGTTCCAAAAGGTTTGAAACTAACAAGAGCTTTTTTTTCATTTTGATTTAGGCTTAGAAAAGGCATGGTAACCCAACACCTAGGTTTAGACCTACAAGTACAAGTTTAGGGCAATTTTGAGAGAAAAAACTTTGGCAATATGGTTGATGGACTTTTTTTTCTGAATCAATCTATAAAATTAAAACCCATTAGAGAAAACAATGTATAGTTTCCAAATATATAGTTTTTATTAAGATTGTATTATATTTTTTATTTTTTAATTAATTTATAAGCAAACTAGTTCTTAAACTTGAAATATCAAGGTTTTTTTTGTTTTTTAATAACCTTTTTGGGTTGAGTTTCTTGTAGAAAAAATTATATGGCATCAATCTTTAGAAAATTCTCTACACAATGAAAAAAAAAAAGATTAAAAAAATGTTTAGTTTAGATCCAATTATGTTGTCTATACACGTTGATTTTTAAAAACAACAATTAAGACCAATAAAAATTTAATAAAAAAATATATTAAAAAAATTACAAAAAAAATTCTTCATCGATCTTCATGTTGTTATCTCTCTTTCTCAAAAAGGAATTAGTAAAATACTTTTATTTGGGTCAAAAAGTGGTGTTTGTACATGTGCATGGTATGGTAAAAAAACAAGGACTTTTAAAAATTGGTTTTTATACATCCCTATCAAAATTTAATTTCTATAATCTTGGTATTTGAATAAATTACATATTTGAAAACTAGATTTAAAATTCTAAATTTCATAGTACTGATTTTTTTTAAGATTTATTGTGTAAGTGCCTCAAATTTTTAGTCCAAGTGTGACAAATTCTAAAAAACAGCAAAAACACTTCCACTTTTTGAGCTTTTTGCGGATCCAACTTCTTGCATCAACCCCACAAGTCCAAATGAGAATGTCATGAGTTCACATCATTGGATGAAGATGATGAGGTGGTACACAAAAAGGGTCCACCAAGCTAACAAGTGACCTATGCATAGAAAAAATAATAATTAGAAATGATTAAAGGTTGTAGGAATTTATGGTGAACTCCTCAAACACCCCATGATCACCTGCAAGACAAAATAAATTCCATAAGAGAGAAATGGAATAAATATCATGCTGTCATTAAGGATGCAAGAATGCCAAACTGAATATATCAATGTATATATGATGCCTTGTTTATAAAGGCAAGGTGGTGAATAGGATTAGACAAGATCATGAAAAGTGTCTTAATCCTATCACATGAGACAACTAATTCCTAACAACCTAGGATAATATAAGTTATAGAAAAGACAACTCATCCTTCTAGAAGGAATATTAGAGCCTAAGTAAACTTAACATGTGATGTGTCCCCTAATTACCTAGTGAGTGAAGTAACTAGGTACAAGACATTTATTCACACCAAAACCCCCCTTAAGTGCAACTTAAGAGAGAAAATTATTATGCAAATGATGTAAAGGTGCAAGGATGGGTCACAACTAATAGCCCATGTTAGGTAACCATGTACAAATGCAAATGCAATCTCTCACAAATGGAGAAAAGAAGAAAACCCAGTGGGACAAAAATCCTCCCAAAAGAGAGATGAAATACAAGAATGATATCCATCACAAATCCAATCAACCTCTATCCACACAAAGGATGAAAAGAGAGATCATACAACCCTCCCCATAATGAGATAACCTGTTGCAAAGAGAAGTACTAGAAGTACACTATGGAGTAACACTGGAATCCTCAATTCTGGCAACCAAGGAAGGATAATTCTATTTGCTAGAAACCATATTACAAACGTGAGGATTCAAGTTGGAAAGAAAAAACAAACCTAATGCCAAGGAACACTGGAAAACTTGTAAACTAACACAACTTTGGAATCTATGAAGCAACAGTTGATTGAATAATGATTTGGAATTGAAATGAAGTGTGGACATCAAAATTGCATAAAAGTGTATGGATGTCAATGTAGAGCTCCTCAATACCTTTCCAACACTGCAAGAATCACAAAAATTGAAGATCATGGTAAAAAGTTATGAGCTTGGGAGCCATGAAACAACATCTGAATTCAACCAGCAATAAATGCAACCGAATAGAAAAATTTCTAAAAATAACCTGCATCATTGGAAAATTTACATTTCTAGCTTTTCAAAAATATTTTGTTTCAAAAATTTTTCCATTTGGATCAGAAGTTATGCAAAAACAAAAAAAGGCCTAGAAAATGACCTTTCTACCACTAACTAGGTGCAAAACTCAACAATAAGCTGGAACAAAAAATATGCCCCCGGTCACAACATATGATCGCAAGGCTAAATTTTATTTTTTTTAAATATTATTTCACTGTCATTAGTGGCAATGGTGCTGCTAGGCAGAGCGGTGTGGTAACAGCCCAAGGGCTACACCACCCTCAAATGCTAATCCCCTGACTTCTCTTGTGACTACCACTATTAAGCTTGGCTATCATTTTATAACCAATGCAAATTTTAAATCAAAAAAAACTTTATAAATATAAACCAAGGTCCATCGGTACAAAGACTGGTTGACGATGATAAAATTTGGTCGACCGAAACAAAACCTTTTACAATATATAAAAAGAAATATGTGATATTAATAGATCCTCATACTAGATGTGCAAACCATCGGTGATGTGGCAGGAGGCTTGCACAAATACCAAGTATGCAAATCACAACTGTGATGTGACAGTCAACCCAATCATGACAGAAAAATAAAATTTCGGTCGGCCAATCTAAATATGTTGTTGGTGGTGATTTAATATAATATGCTCGACTAATAAAATATAAACAAAGTTTTAAATCTGCAGTTGGAATAAATGATGTGTACCAACCAATTACTAATGTGGGCAATGATTTGATAGTCCAATCTAACAACAATGTGATGGATGGTGAACAGATTGCAATAAGTACTGGCAAAAATTCAAGATTTGATTAGTGAAAAGACTGACGTACCAAGAATATGCCAGATCCCCTGCAGATTACGCCAGATCATAGAAGGAATATGTCACCAAGAATATTCTACAAATAACATAGAATATGTCGATCGATTGCTTGACCCAGACTATAGAGACTGACGTTACAAGGGTTGTATAACCATGTATGGATTCGTAAAGATCTGTACGACTGTACAACTTAATTTTTTTTTACTAATAGCAACCTAGGTTGGAAAACAACTCCTTGTCACAATACAAAGGATTCTAAACCACCTTCCTTCTCTCAAAACTCACTATTGGCTTATTCACAAATTTTCACCTAGTCCCCTTTGTAGGTTTGCAGACCCAATCTTCCCAACTTAACTCTCGTATTTCCTTAACAACCTCTGCAACTAACAATCATTCTAAGCACCCATTTAAGCCTTCTTCAACATACATCAACCCCACATAGGACTCCTTTGGACTAATCTTCACAAAACAAGCAAACTATGCTACTCAACCTCGCCAAATAGGCCTAATTTCCAAAGCAACCACCCTTGAAAGATCTCACAAACCAAAAAACTCAGTGGGGAAGCACTCAACAGCCCTCAAAACTACCAATTCCACCATTTATTTGTAGAGACACACTTTCCCAAACGCCTATTCAAGAAACCCTTGTTTTAAGCTATTCATATGAGGGTTTATTGAAAAAATATGGCACAAACCTCTCTAGACCTTGGAACTAGTTCAAACATCTTCCATTTTTCCTGCATATGGTTAAAATTTCAAGAAAAATCACTGCTCTCAAATTTTTCATCAAACCTTAAGCCAAAACCTCCATTTTTCATGCTCTTTTCACTCAAATTCATCAAGGACAACAACTCAAACTCCCTTAATTATTCCTCTCTTCACAAAACCTTCATCCTAGCATCAAATCCTAGCCTACAAGACTCATTCCTCTAAGCCACAAAGATTACAATAGGAGGAATGAGTCAAAATACCATTTAAAACTTCAAAAAAAACTTAAATCTGCAAATTCAGACCGACCCCTATAAACTAGCAATAAAATGAGTTTTATTCAATGAAATTCCTCCCAAATGGATTCAAAAGAAAGGTACAATAGTATTCCACAAGTTCCCAAAAATTTCAAAACATGAAGCAATAGTACGAGTCCGTACAGGCGTGTAATTGACAAGAAAACACAAAAAATTGATAAAACAAGGGAAATTCTTATTGTTGTTTCTTCCAAATCCTTCAACTAACCATTACATCGATGGAATCCACTTATTTAAACCTTCCCCATCATGAAAAAACTGACTCAACTCCCTAGAACTAACTTTCAAACTCCCCATGACCGTTGGGGTTCAAAACTTGCACTTTTACAATTTATTTTTTATGACAACATTAGCATTTTTTGCATTATGTGCAAATTGACTCTCTTAACCACCTAAAACATTAAAAATGGTCTATTTAGACCTTATTCAACCTAAAAACATGACTTCACATAAGAAATTTGGCATTTCACCTACCTTGACAACTTTTGTCAAACTTAAATTTTTCAACATGATTTTCAACTTTTACAATATCTACCCAAAAGATACTCAAGTTTTCCAGATACATCAAAATGGTCTCATTAGACCTTATTTAGACTCAAAACACCCAAACAACATAGAATCAATCACTAAGACTCAACTCTTCATGTAACAACTAGAGAAAAATCACTGAAATGAATTGGTGCTCCTCCACCATTGCCTCGGCCTCCAATTGACAGTGTCAAAAATCAATGATTTGACAATCGATCTTTAGATTTTTCAAGCTCTCGAACACGATGGTAGGGTCTATTTTGACCCAAATTGCTCTAAAATATTAGCTACCCTCCAAATCTGGAAACTGAAACCCTAGCTTCAAACCCTTGCAAATTTGACAAAATATGTCAAATTTTGACAAAACAAAAGTTGATCTTGACTTTCTTAGATGACCTAGATTCAATGGCAAGGTTCTTAAGACCCCAACTCACACCCAACAAAACTTTCATGCCAAGATTGGTCCCTCAAATCTAGGAATAATTCTACAACACTGAAGCTCTAATACCATGTAGGAGTTTATGGTGAACTCCTCAAGCACCTCATGATCACCTACAAGACAAAATAGCTTCCACAAGAGAGAAACGGCAGAAATATCATGCTATCATTAAGGATGCAAGAATTCCAAACTGAATATATCAATGTACATATGATGCCTTTCTTATAAAGGAAAGGTGGTGAATAGGATTATACAAGGTCATGACAAGTGTCTTAATCCTATCACATGAAACAACTAAGTCCTAACAACCTAGAATAAGATAAGTTCTAGAAAAGACAACTCATCCTTCTAGAAAGAATCTTAGATCCTAAGTAAACTTAACATGTGAATATGTCCCCTAATTACCTAGTGAGGGAATTAACTAGGTACAAGACATTTATTCACAGTAATAGTTGTCAATTCAGTTTTGTTTATTCTCTTCAAAAGTTACACAGAGAAATATAAAATTACATTAAATATTAAAGTTTGCCTTTAATATTTTAAGTAGGTGAATTTAAAAGGGCACATGGAGCAAGAAAGTAAGTGGGTAAAATCAACGGATCAAATATTAATTATTTTTATATTTCAAATGGTCAATATAAAAGTCAAAAGGGAAGAAAACAAATTGGTGAAACATGAAGGTAAAAGGCCATTCACGTATAGATAAAAACCAAACATAGAAAATATCTCAAAGTTGAATAAAAAATATGTGATGATCATATTCCATGGGAATGTGAAATATTTTCAAGTGGAAAAGATAAAGTGCAACATGGAAATATTTTAGGGTAAATGAATAGGTGAAGGTATTTCAAGAATAATAAAGAATATCATTCACATGAGCTGAAATATTGGAAATAAATTCATAGATCATGAGAGATATTTTATGCAAGAGATAAAAATGGGTATGTGTGATATTAGTTTTATGTGGGAGGAAGGCTTTGAAACTCATTGTTTGCATTGCCCTTATATTTTGAGAAGAGAGCTCACACAAATAAGGGATAGAACATTAAAGAAGCATCCTACAACTACAACATGGAAAAATTATAGGCTATAATCACATATGCTATGGGCTTCTTTTCTCCCCTTTTTCCTTCTACTTTTCTCCCTTTTTCCTTCTATTTTTCTCCTTTCTCTCTCTCCTCTTCTAGGACATATATATCTAATTTTAAAAATGTGAAAACAAAATTTGATCAATTTAATAGAACTATGCCACTCTGCTCATTTATGGGTTGTTATTAATATGTATTCTCTATCCTTCTATTGTTTAGCTTTAGAGGAGATCTAATGTATGTTTCTTGGTAAGTTCATCCTTGATTATGTGTGCAATTGTACTTGTTATGCCCACTACAAAATGTATGAGGCTATCAATCTAGTTATTTTGACTCCTTTTTGGTTGTTTTATGCATAAGGGTGTTGTGTGATGTTTTTTGATTGACTATTGCAAGGTGTGATACTAAGATCGAGTCAAATAATAGAAAGATGATTATTCTTGTCTCTAAGGGAGGATCTGGTGAATTTTTTTGATGAAACTTTTCATTTTGTTCTCTAAGTCTTAGGGAAAATTGTGTATCTTTACTTCTCTCAACATCATGGTCACTAATATAAATTTGCAAGATTTTCCTTCACCTCTTGTATTAATATTGTGTGTTGATTTTGGTGACTAATGTGTTATTATTATGTTCATCTACTTTATCTAAAGACGATTTCTTTCATTCCACATTTCCACTTGCATTCAAGTAGTCTTGATCTATGCGAGTGGATATAGAAACTAAATATACAATCTAATATTTTAATCTAGAAAGGAAACATATTTGATCCTAATGATATATCTAAAATATTTGCCAAGGGACTACTAAAACATAATGAAAATAATAATAAATCAATGGAACATAGAAAATTCATAGATACCCTTCATTAAACTTTAAATTCTATGGTGCTTGAAAAAATTGTAATGGGTAAAAATAATGAAAAAATCAAACCAATGAATGACCTCTAAAATGAACTATCAAACTAGGTTTTTGATACTTATCATTTTATAATGGAAAAGCTTTTAGATGATTTATCAAGTTGCCTTGAAAAATAACTTTCTAAGCTTGAATTATTAGAATTAAATTATTTAGTAATTTTTAAAATAAAATTATAAGATTAATTAATTACAATATAACAAATTATTAAAATATTTAAAATATTTTATGAAAAATGATTCAACATTGTAAGGAAAATAATATATTAAAATATTATTTTAAGAAATTAAAGATAAATGTATAAGTTTATTTATTTTTCTTTAATGTTAGAATATAAAATTTAAAGATGTGTAGAATCAGTTCACCAATATCTAAATAAAATATTTTGAGTGTGTTTACTAATATGGAAACAAAATAAATTAGGAATTTATTGTGAATCAATTCTAATTAGTGAAAATTCTTCCTCTAATGTCTAATGATATCTAGTATATGATGCATATGGGTGATGATATTTAAAACTCCTCTTTGACCCCACACAATGAATATTTAGGGTTAAAAATTTGAATTTTATACATCCATTGGGTCATTGGTATCAGGTAGAATATTTTAGGAAATTGACAAAGGTCCAACTTCCTTGTCCACGTTAGGGATGTGAGTGTTCCTCTTCAACCTAATACCTACTAGACTTATTCTATGTCTAAATCATTGCCATACTTTCATTTGGAATGACAAGGAATGAAAACTCTAGGAATACTAATGATTTGATATCAAGCTCCTTGGCACCATAGGTTGAATTTGAATTTCATCTAGTATTTGAAGGGTAGCATTGATGGATAACTATCATAAATTTATATTTCTATTCATGGTAATCCCACAATAATTATTCCCACTTTTTGACCAAAGTAGGACATTGAAATCAATATTTTTAACTAAATCTTCACTTTTTGAGACCTATAGCAACTAAACCATTAAGAATTTGAAGATGATGTGAACTAGTGTTTTGTGACAATTTGTGTGCAGATTCTAAATATATATTTTTTAAATTTATTTGAAATAAATAATGATTTTTTTATATAAATTTTAATAACTTGTTTTATAGTAAACAACATTTTTAAAAAGTGACATTTATGTCATAATGCATAACTTTTTTCTAGAAAGGATAAAAAATTCTAATTATTAAAATATAGATTTATAAAATCAATATCTAGTGCATGGATATTTTTTCATAATTTTTTAATTATATTTTATTTTTAATTAATTTTTTAAGTCAAGGTAATTATAATTTGGACATAAGTGTATGTCATAACACATAACTTGTTTTGTATATATCAAGATTCAATTTATATTTTGTTGAAACTATTAGAATTGTAAAACAGGCACAAAATCATGAGCCATAGGATCAAACAACAAATGTGAAACAAGCACAAAATCATGAGCCATAGGATCAAACAAATTACAAATACACCTTCTACACAAGAGATTTGCAAACAATATATGCACTATTTCTCAACAAGAAAAAGCTACATAAGAAAGAGACTCTCAAGAAGATATGGAAGCTCAAGATGATCTTAGAGTGATTAATTACAATGAGGGTTGAGTGCTTATAAGAACAAAACCCTAAATGAGAAAGGGATCAAATCATGACAAGTGTCAACATCACATGAGATGAGACATAATAATCTAATATTAGCTCAACTAATAAAGCAATCCTAAGTTTAGCTTAAGTGCATGAGAATAAATTAGACTAATAATCAATTAAAGAGTAATTAATTATTAGCTAATGCAATGATAACTCTAACACCCCCCCTTAAGATGAACTTAGGGAGTAGCTAAAAACCCTAAAAATAGAATGCATGATGGGTCTTGGCAAACAAGCCCATGTAAGGTACCCATGTACAAACAAAAGATCTTTATAATGCAAAGTAATAAAGAAAACCTCATGGGAAAAAATCCACTCCAAAAAGAGATGAAAGCCAAGTGAAGGACTAAAGAAGCCTCCAAACAAGAGTGAAGGACGAAGAAGCCTCCAACACAAAGTTGTCCCAAAAGATAGGAATAAAGGATGAACCAAAAAGAACACCATTGAAGCATGAAGAAGTTGCAAACATTGTCGAAGAATGACTGTTGTAATGTCGAAACAAGAACCTCCAAAAATAGGAATGCAAGAGTGTCCATATGGTAAATGATCCATCTCACAAAAATGCAAGTAACCAACCACTGATGTACGTTGCATCTGAAAGTACATAGGAACAAATATTGTATACATAGCTCAATCCAACTGGAAACCAAGGAAGCATTAGCACCAACAGTAGAAACCCCCCATAATGCTGAAAAGGGAGAGGCGTGATAGGTACACTGAAACTGAATGCCAGAAAAAAGTGCATGAAGAAGAATCAAGAACATTTGAATGTGCAAACATGAAAGTACCCACATATAAAGGGTGTGAAAACAAAATTCACACATGCATGAGGTTGTTGTCGTGGAAGGGACACTCACTTGACAAAGGTATGATTGCAAATAAAGGAAAAACATCAAACCCTCCCCATGGTACTTTATAACATAACTTGCGAGTACAATAAGGCACAAAGTGATGTGCAATCCCAATAATATATACACCTGCTATGGCACTTTATTTTAGTGTGTTTACATTAATGGAAAATTCATACAATGAGAGCCCATAATGTCAAAAAATGACTACATGCTAAAAATACAATTCTTTGATAGAAAAAGAGGAAACTGATAGCACCATGATGAAGTACACGAAAAAAAATACACTTTCAAAATAAACGACACCCAAAAATGTGTCTGGATGTAGAAGATATGGCCCGTCAAAGTCTCCAAAATGAGAACTGAACAATAACAGCACTAAGAAAAAAATAGAAGTTGTAACTAGAAAACACCTACACCACCATGAAGAGCTCGAAATTATACCCTATTTCAAAAAAAATTACACTTAAAAAGACCACCGTATGGCCGAGATATGGCCTCTAGAAGTTGAGGTGCAAAATTGAAAAACCCAACGGAGAGGGGCTAAGCTTGGCAAAGAAAAGCTTCACCAAATGTAGCAATAATGCTTCCAAATTTATAAGCCTGCCAATTTTAGTGCTCTGGAAAAAAACTCTTCCAACCAGGTACATGTGGAATTTATTTTTAAAAAAATAAATTTCACAAACAAATGCATAGTTTTTTGCTTTTTTATTTTTTAAAAGTTAAAAAAAGCTAAAAAAATGCTTTATATAATTTATATATATATATATATATATATATATATATATATATATTTTTTAAATTATAAAAAAACTTGTTGGGGCCGCCACCCCTAGGAGGGGACCAAGGGGGTGTACCCCACGGTACCCCTCCGCAAGGGTGGCAGGACTAAGGGGTTGCCACCTACCATAATGGCAAGTTAGATGTACCCTTGGGTACCGCCCAAAGAAATTTAATTATATATATATATATATTAAAAACCCTAAAAAAAACTTGTCGGTGATTTTTTAAAAAGGTTGATTTTTTTTTGTTTTAATGATTTTTTTTAAATATTATGCAAGAAAAAAATACGAAATATTTTTTTTAATTTTTACCTCGATCTGCATGTTGGGGAGGCCATATGGCTTCTCTGGCAAAAAAATTTTTCCTCAAAATCTCCCAACACAAATTTTGGTGATTTGACAAGTGATCTTGAGGTTTTTGGGCCTTTTGAGTGCGATGGTGATGTCCATTTTGGCTCAAAATGCACCAAAAATGCAGCTACCCTTTGGATTTGGAAATAAAGCAACTGTTTCAAAACCTCGTAGATCTGGTGTCAGGAGTTGAAATCAAGCAAAACAAAAGCCAATTCTAATTTTCTCGACAACTTTGAATCCAACAGCGAGGTCTATTTTGCACCAAAATGCACTACAAAACACCACCTCCAAAATTTGCAAAAAAAGAAAAGTGGATTCAGATTTGAAGCTTGCAACTCTTGTTGAAGAAAATAAACCTCACAAATCGAGAAGGGTTTGATGAATCCACACTCTGATACCATGATAGAATTATGAAACAAGGACAAAACCATGAGCCACAGGATTAGACAATAAACAAATACACCTTCTACGCAAGAGATCTGCAAACAATATATGCAATATTTCTCAACAAGAAAAAGCTACAGAAGCAAGATACTCTCAAGAAGATATGAAAGCTCAAGATGATCTCAGAGTGATTAATTACAATGAGAGTTGAGTGCTTATAAGAGAAAAACCCTAAATCAAAAAGGGATCAAATCATGACAAGTGTCAACATCACATGAGATAAGACATAATGATCTAATATTAGCTCAATTAATAAAGCAATCCTAAATTTAGCTTAAGTGCATGAGAATAAATTAGACTAATAATCAATTAAAGAGTAATTAATTATTAGCTAATGCATAATAACTCTAATAGAAACAAAGACATTAATACCTAGTGCACATATATTTTTTGGATTTTTTTAGTATCTTACTATTTTTTCACATGTATAAAACAAAGAACTTGATGTTCAATGAAAAACCTATGTTTAGTAAAAATTAGAAAATAAATACAAATAAAACAAACATATATTAAAATTATACTTGTTGAAAAGCTTTTTTTGAGGACTACGATCTTGAAAATTATCATGTCAAGTTAATTCCATTTGAAGGTCCAACTTGAGGTTTGAAACTAAAAATATTTAGGAAATTTTGAAGCAGACATTGAAAGTGTCTACTTAAGGCGCTTCATTTGAAGGTCCTTCGAATGAAGGTACCTTCATTCGAAGGTATTCAAAGACCTTCATTTGAAGGTATGTCGTTCCCACAAAAAAATATTAAAAAAACCTTCAAACGAAGGTAATTTCCAAAAATCATTTTTGGAACTTACCTTCATTCAAAGGTTTTGTTTACATTTTCAAACTTGAAACGAAGGTACTTTTTGGCATACCTTTGAATGAAGATGTTTTAAGTTTTTACTTGCATCCAAGATCAAAATTTTGATATCCCAAGTTTGGGACCCATTATTGTGGGACGACCCTTCATTGATGAAAGTTTTGAAAGTATATAAAATGGTGATTTTATTTTTATTTTTTAAAAGTTTAATATAATTATAATGGTGAAATTTATATATATATGTTAACTATTATTTTAATTTTAGGTTTTTGTATGGAATGACTTAATATAGCTATATATCAATATATGATTTGTTAAATGGATTGATACAATTATATATTGATATGTGAGGTACATTTGTACAAAGTTTGGCTCTTTTTATCTTTATTGATCCTCATTGACTCTTATATACACAAATTTCTATATATTTATCCATATCCAAATTCTATATGTATTTATTTCTACACATTCGCATTATTTATTAGTCTTGGTTTCCATTCATTCACACCTAATATTGAGATTCAATATTCTATATCCCAAGTCATTTCTACAACATAAATTTGATCCGAAAATCATTTTTTAATTCAAATGATTAACCTCTGCCCTTCCCTCATAGTTATTGCCAATGGATTTAAAATGCACTTGTATAATGATTTGTTATGTCTTAGTGTTTAAATACATTTGTTTGAGCACAAAAACACCCAAAGCAATAATTGAATAATCATTTGCATTTACAAGGAGCACTCTTAGGAACATTTGGAGTTGGAGCACTAAAATGAATAATACTTTGCATTAGAATCAACATTTAGATCATTTGTATGTTTACTTATTGTCTATGGATTCTTGTCGTGACTATAAAGTTGATCTAATCAAGAGGGTTAACCTAGGAGAACTCGGCCATAATAAATATTACATATCAAGAATAAGGAATGATTAAAAGAAATATAACATTTTGTTCCTAGGCATAACAAATATTGCATGCCTAGAATAAAGAATTATAAAAAATAAAAATAAAAAGCTACATACAGGCTTGGTCATGGCACCAAGAAGTAATAAAAGACATAATTAAAAAAAAAAAATCATTTGGTGATTGTACAAGCTTGAAACTTGAGCGGCAACCTATTACAAACCTTAGTGCAACCCAATACAATGTGGCTTTCAATATAAAGACATTACACAATGTGCATATATGACCCAATATTTCCATAATTTAACCCTCCATAACATAATGAAATTACCAATCAAATGATGTGCTAAATTAAGTGTGATGGTGCAAAGGTGTGTGTTTTAAATTGCATTTATGCAAATAAGCAATTGTATAGCAACATAGTGCATCCATTTACAAGGTCAAACCACCAATCTCATAATAAGGCATGACTTGTTTCAATGGCATTGTGGCAGCTTTATGCTACAAATACTTATGTTGGTGTGGAATGCCAACATAGTTTTATCTTCAATTAAAATATAAGGGTGCAATCAAAATTATGTAGCACCAAATAGTGGCATGCCTATGGATGGTATCAATGTGGCTAGAGTTTGAATGCAAAAAATTCAATCCCAAAGAATTTAATATGTATGACAACAATATGATGGTTCTAATCAATGGCTCCTAGAGATCCCATAGTTTTTCTAAGGTATAAAGGAAATAATTTCCACTGAATTGGTTGAATAGTTCTATGAGAACTATATTTTTAATATTTTTGGGAAATGTTAAAGGATTGGAGAGGAGAATGGATTGCTTCATTGATTTAATCATATTGATAGTTGTTGGAGATTCACAATAGCATAAAGTGGTTGAAGTTCTTCATTTTGGGAAAATTAAATCTAGATCATCACTAGGCTTTCCACTAATGCATCAAATACATTAGTTTATTACTCCCATGAATAAAACTATTAATATCAAAATAAACCTTTGTATTTAATGGTTGATTCACTCCATTAGATCAAAGAAATTAAATATTTCTAAGAGTTCAAGGAAAATCAAGGAGTTAATTGATCAAAATATTTCACCATTGATTGAAGAAACCCAAGTTACCATCCAAAATTGGCATGTAATAAGGAAATATTATTTTAACACTCTTTCATACACTAAAAGATTGGTGAATATTTTACCCCAAAAGTCTTTATATTTAAAGATTGATTCACTTCATTGGACCAGACCAAATCAATTATTTGTAGAAATCCAAATAAGTTCACATCATTGGTTGAAGATGGTGAGTTCACATCATTGGTTGAAGATTATGAGGTGGTACACAAAAGGGGCCCACCAAATTGACAAGGGTCAAGTGTGTAATTTTTTTTATTTTAGTTAGAAATGATTCAAGGTTGTCAATTCGATTTTATTTTCACTCTTCAAAAGTTACACCATGAAATATAAAATTCTATTAAATATTAAAGTTTGCATTTAATATTTAATAAAATAGGTGGATTTAAAAGGGCACATGGAGCAAAGAATGTAAGTGGGTAAAATCAAGGGATCAAATATTATTATTTTTTATATTTCAAATGGCCTATATAAAAGTCAAAAGGGAATAAAATAAATTGACAAAATGTGAAGGTAAAAGGCCATTCACACATAGGTAAAAACCAAAGAGAAAATTTCTACAAAATTGAATCAAAAAGATGTGATGAGCTATTTCATGGGAATGTGAAATATTCTCAAGTGGAAAAGCTAAAGTGCAACATGAAAATATTTAAGGGTAAATGAATAGTTGGAGGTATTTGAAGATAAACATAGAATATCATTCATATAAGGTGAAAGATGGGAAATAAATTCATGGAGCATGTGCAAGATAAAAATAGGTATGTGATATTAGTTGTTCGTGAGGGGAAGGCTTTGAAATTTATTATTTGCATTGCCCATATATTTTGAGAAGAGAGCTCACACAAGGGATAATATATTAAAGAAGCAACCTACAACTACAACATGGAGTAATTAAAGGCTTCAATCATATCTATTATGGGCTTCTTTTCTCCCTTTTTTCCTTTTACTTTTCTCCTTTTTTTTCTCTCCTCTTCTACGATGTATATATTTGATTTTAAAATGTAAAAACCAAATTTGATCTATATAACATAATTATACCACTCTACTCATTCCTAGGTTATTAATATGTCTTCTCTATCCTTCTATTTATGTGTGTAGGTACATTGATTCTTGATTATGTGTGCAATTATACTATTTATGCCCACTACAAAATGTATGAGGCTATCACTCTAGCAATTTTGACCTCATGTATATTTTAGTTTGTTTGATGCATATTGGGGTTGTGTGATGTTGTTTGATTAACTATTGCAAGGTGTACTACTAAGCTCTAGTTAAATAATAGAAGGATGCTTATTCTTGTCTCTAGGGGACAATTTGGTGAACATTTTTTGATGAAACTTGTTATTTTGTTCTGCTCTAAACCTTGGGATAAGTTTTGTACCTCTATTTCTCTCAAACATCATGGTGACTAATATAAATGAGGGATTGTCCTTCACCTCTTGTATTAATATTAAGTGTGTTAATTTTGGTGACTAATGTGTAGTTATTTTATATGTTCATCTACTTTGTCTAAAGATACTCTCATTCATTCCTATTTTCCACCTACATTTAAGTTGTTACACCCCACTATGAGATTACCAATTACTGTTACTTTTATGAGTTAAAATGTTAATAGATGAATATGTTTTTGTATATATATTTTGATGGAAATGAGATAAATGAATGTGCAATGCAATGTGAATGATTTAAATCCTTTGATGATGAAAATGGTTTATGATGAATAGGAATGTTATGTTATCGGCTAACTTCTTTTGTGATGCACTAAGTTGGATGTAGGAAATAATCAAGCCCTCCAATAAGAGAGGGGGAGTATCACCCAGGAGAGGAGTTTGGTATGGTAACCCCTAATTTACCTACTTGAGCTATCACACACTCACATCCTAATTAGTCAAGTCAAGTCGGTTAGGGATTCGATAAGTAAACCCTTGGTCATAGTTTATGGGATAACAGGAATGGTTGTGTGATTGTCTTTGATTATTTCTTTGGTTTGAATTAAAGTGACTAAATATTTGTATTGGGTATATGTTCTTCTTGTGTATTTTATACATATATATTAATTGATACATATATACATTAAATATGTGTGTGTGTGTGTGATAACTCATATATATGAGCATATACATGTGTGTGCATACATAGGTAAAAATACTTATGTATACTCATACACAGATACCTCATATACATGGGAAGTCAATTTGACATATATATAAGTATACACTATATACATATAAGATGTTAAAATAATGATCTATATTAATATATATGTATATATGTACATATTTTATATTATATATGCATACAAGCATATGTATATATTAATAGATGTATATGTATATGTAAATATATGTATATGATTGAAAATTGAATGATTTTAATATATACATTTTTTATTATAGAACAAACAGGTTTTAGAGGGATCCTGAAACCCTTAACAATCAGATATCGTAAGATAGAGCATTAACAAAGCAAAAACAAAAATAAAAAGCTTCCCACAAAGAAGAAAATAGTGGAAACCAGGGCAGCACAGCAAAAAATTGACAAAAAACCACAAAAAAGCCAGCCCCTAGGCCAAGTTCGTTAGGATCTCCACAGCCGCCTACTCCAACTTGTTCATATTTAGCGTAGACTTCTTGATCCCCTAGATGTTCACTAAAGCTTCGTCTGCCTTCCTTTTCAGATTTTCTCTGGTCCTGTTACTCGGTCCCCCACTATTCAGTTGGCCTTCCTCTTTGTCCAAATCAAGAAACACAATAGTTTTAACATGATGGGCATTTTCTATGTTCTCCACCATGGTATCCATGGTTTGTGTGGTAGATTTTAATATCTTATGGCTCATAACCAACACTTTGTGGAGAGAGTTTTTGATGTTCCTCAGCTGCTCCTCCATGTCCACCTGCTTTCCTTCATGGTTGCTTTTGAAATCCTATAACTCATCCACCGTTTTCTTGAGGCACTCAACCATATACTTCTTCTCTTCCTTGGTCCATAAATCAATAGCCCAACCACTACCACTACCTCTGTTATTCTCATCATCAGCTTTCTCCATTTTACTGTTCATGGCTCTCTAGTTCAACTTGATCTCCTTAATTTCAAAGAACACCCATCTCATTAACCTAAAATTATCCACAACCCCATTGCGGGCGATAGCAAGAATATCAGTGGGAAATTCCCATTCCTCCTTGAAATAATGATCCCCTATCTTGAGGTTTATAGGGAAACGAGGCCTCCCATCTCTATTGGTAGCAGGGTAGTTGGAGTACTCAGACAAAGAAATTGACTGTGAGTCCTCATCTTTCTCATCATAGGAGGGGTCCTCTGACACCTTTCTCTTACCCTTCTTCTGAGGAGAATCCCTAGATTTTCCTTTCCCCTTGTCAACAACCCTTTCCTTAGATGAAGGTGTCTGGTATGGTAGGTTTGGCATGGCTTTGAAATGATCATGAATAAGGACAAGCAATCCTTCATGAAGAATAGAATACCTGGTAGGGTTCTATTTATGACTTTTCAGACTAGCATTAAGAGAAGAGGCGAGATAAAAAGGAAAAGAAATCCTGACCTGATGCCTGAAGTGATTAAGGAGGACGAAATGATACCCAAAGACTCTGGTATAATGGCCATCTAGAGTGACACACTCCATCAGCATGTTCAAGACCCTCCTCTAGTGTGAAACAATCCTGTCTAAATCATAATCACTTCTAGAAGTCCTTCGTAACTTCTCCCTCTTAGCATCTGACTTAGGAAATTTGTTGACCACTTCGTTGGATTGCTTCCTGTCCCTGTAGAACTTAATACCCTCCATCGAGAGGCCCATAACCTCCGCTACTAACTATTCATTGATGACCACTTGTCTGCCAAAAAAATTTATCTCCCCATCCTTCCAATCTTTAGCAAAAACCTTAGTCACCTCTGGGTCCCATCCATGGAGCTTCTTAATGAAGACAGTAATGCCGCCATTATCCAACTTCTTCCAGAGCTTCTATTTTCTCCTTAACTATTCATTGCTTATCAACTCAACCCTATGACTTTTGCCACCCATCATATTGCAGACAGGAATAGAATAGTCCATAAGCTCACCAAAACAAGCACCTAAAGTGCCCAGAAAGCGTGCGAGATTAACAACATGCAAATGGGAAATAAATTGATTACTCCTCGGCCAACTAAGAATAATCATTAACTCATAGTCCTAAGACTATAGGGAAGGGCACTCATCCATCATTCAAGGGAATGGGAAATTGCACCTTCCCGTGAACATGGTCATACGTCATCAAGGCCTTAACGTCAGCCTCCAACTCATCATACCCCTGCCACTTCATATTTTTCTGAGCTTTAACTCCTTTGTTGGCAAAAAATTCCTCCACCGTATTTATTTCCTGAAAAGCATGCGAAATATAACTTTTCTCAAAGTTATTAATAATATCCTTAGAAAGGTCTATCCAATTCTCTATAGACCATGAAGGTTTTTGTAGGCCCTTTAGACATTGTATTATATTGTTTGAGTCACCTTCAATCCACACATTTTTGAACCTCAATTGGGCAGCCAGCTTCAAGGTCTGAAAATATCTGGAGGCCTCGGCAACATGGTTGGTATGAGTGCCTAAGGATACCACCACTGCTGAAATAAAGCAACCATGGTCATCCCTTATCACTCCTCCACTCCCGTCTGGCCCAGGATTTCCCTTAGCCACGCCATCAAAGTTGATTTTAACCCAGCCAAGGGGAGGGAGACTCCAAAAGATGCCATCTCTAGGACCCTTGGTAAGCTTGGACATGTTGGACACTTCCACATTAATTTTCCAAGCTGCCACCATTTTAATCTCATACTCTTGCATGCTAACCTTGCCTTTTCCTTTATTCCTGTTATTGAGCAAATTAAAGTTTTCAACCACAACTCTTGTTATCTTACCATAGACCACTTCCTCTGAAAGAGCCACATCCTTGAAGATTTTGTTGTTGTGTTCTTTCCAGATACCCCATGCAAGGTGGGGGAAGATGTAGTTCCAAAGCAAATTCAACGCCCAATTTTTTGAGGGGGCCTTCCATTGATTATAAAAATCCACAATAGTTCCAGGAAAAACCCAACTGAGATCCCACATTCGCATAATCCTACACCATATTGCATGAGAAAAAGGACAAAGGAGTAAAATATGTGAGGACGTCTCAGCCTCAGTACATCACAAGTAACACCTATTAGGGAAAGATAACCCTCTCTTACAAAGATTATCATTAGTCAGTAGTTTATTTTGAAGGAGAATCTAAATAAACATATTAACTTTTGGAGTAAGGTTGTGCATCCACACCTTAGCCCAGATAGGGTAGTGGAGGCAAGAGTAACAAGAGGCCACCGTAGAAGAGATAGAGTAGATTCCAGAGGAAGATAACTTCTAGACCATTGAGTCCTCCCAACCCTGCAAACTAAGCCTAACCAAATTAAGAAGGGCCT
>VDFB02341929.1:68297-92145 GCA_007258455.2 Sequoia sempervirens
ATAGTTTTGGTTATGGTAGTCTTGATTTTATTCCCTAATGGACAAGTGAAGGGGATCAATGGTGTATCGCATATCCTTGGTTTCACATGAAACCTATTGTATGTAACTAAACTGAAAGATGTAGGTGTGCAGGTTTTTTTCTCAAGTGGGAGGTGCAACATGGTTAGAAGAACTATGGTTAGTTTTTGTATGGGCACTCTATTTCATCTAGATGCATCCAAAGTTTAGTGTAATAGTTCTTCAATTCCTATAGTGAAGAGACCTGCAAAATCATCACCTTCACCTTGGAACCAACAAAAAAGAGGTGTGTTGTGTTTACTTCTCATGGTTATGATTTTTAGGTACCTAAGGGTGCTCATGCTTTGGAGACTAAGTTTCCAATAGAGAAAACAATGTTATGGAACCAAATGATGGGTCATATATGTTAGAAGGATTTAAGGGCCCTGAAAAATAAAAACCTTGTTGAGGGGTTAAATGATCATAATCTTAAATTTTATTTATGTGAACATTACATATATGGAAAGAAAAACCATGTTTATTTTTACTCTAGTTCTCATAAATCTTTTGGGTTCTTGGAATTAATCCAAACCAATGTATTTAATTTTGGTCATGTTCCTTTGATTTCTAAATCCGTACATTATGTTTCTTTCATTGGTGATTGTAGTAGAAATATACGGGTATATTTCCTGAGAAATAAATCTAATTTTTTTAATTGTTTTGAAGAGCTTAAGGTTGTTGTAGAAAATTGGACAAGTAGGAAGATTACGACCTTGAGGATTGATAACGGTGATGAGTTTTGTTTAACAAAATTTGATAGATTATGTTAGAACCATGGGATAGAAAGATATAAGAAAAATCCATACACCCCTTAACAAAATGGAGTTGTGGAAAGAATGAATAAGATGTTCATGGAGAGGGCTAGGATTACGCTAAGTGGGGCTAGACTAGAACAAAAAGGTTGGGCATAAGCAGTTGCAATAGCTTGATACCTGGCTAACATTTATATTCCTAAATTTGATCTTGTTGATAAGACACCTATGGAAGTGTGGTGAGCAAAAATACCTCATTGAGAAGTAATTAAATCTAGAGAACAAGGTTGTAAATTATATCTTTATTGGATATGGTGTTGGTGTGAAAGGATACTTGATCTTTTAGACGTTGTGGCTAAGAGAATTTTGTATAGCGGAAGTGTTATCTTTAGAGAAGTTAAGCCTTCTTCCATATTATTGCAATCATAGAAGGATGGAAAAAATATGTGATTCAACTAACCCCAAAGACTAAGAAGGTTACACCAGAATCCCATGAAGGACTTGAATAGAAAGAGAGCTTTGATAGTTCTAAAGAAGATATATAACCTCCACCTCAAACAATGAGGAGGTTCACTCGATAAAGACATCAGCTAAAAAGGTATACTCCCCCTAATTAGAGATACATTTTTTCTTTGATTATTAATATTAATGAGCCTTAGACTATAAAGGAGGCTATGGGCATGGATGATGTAGATTCCTAGAAGGTGACTATGGATGATCTAAGATGGTTGCTTTGAATAAAAATAACACATGGGATCTAGTATCTTTGCTTGATGGACAAAATTATGTTGGATGCAAATGGGTGTTCAAAAGAAAAATAAGGTATGATGGAAATGTTGACAATTACAATATAAAATTGGTTCCACAGGGTTATTACCAAGGTGAAGGAATAGATTATGGTGAGGTTTTTAATCCAATTGCAAAGCTAGCATCCATTCATTTTTTATTATCTCTTGCTACAATATATGATCTTGAGGCTGAGTAGATGGATGTGAAGACAACATTCCTTCATGGTGATTTGAAGGAAAAGATTTATATGACATAGCTAGAGCACTACATTGAGAAAGGTCAAAAACATTTGGTCTGTAAGTTGAAAAGGTTTGAGTACATTCTTAAGAAATCTCTTAGGATGTGATACCAAAAGTTTGATTTTTTATGTTAAGTTTAAAAATTTTAAGATCCAAATCAAATCATTGCATCTACTATAAGATGGGTAGTGATCTTATTTTCATTATTGGATTATATGTTGATGATATGTTTTTTGGTAGTGGAACAATTTGATTTGTGATTTGAAGTCTCAACTTTCAGCACAACTTGAGATGGACTTAGGGGAAACCAAGTGTATCTTGGGGATGGATATTAGAAGAGATAGGGTGAAAAGAAAATTTTGGTTGGGTCAAAGTATATATGTCAACTCAATGTTGGAGAGGTTAAAAATGACAAATTACAGGTCATTGTGTGTTCCTATTACAATGGGGAAAAAGTTATATGTTGAGTAGAACTTTCTAATTTCTCCTAGTGATATGGAGGATGTGTTATGATCTTAATATGATATATTCCTAAATGTTATGATCCTAATATGATATATTCCTTAGTATATATTATATATTCTTAAGTATATATTCTATACTAGGAATATATCATAAGAGGATCATAAGAATATGAGTAGAGTACATTATGATAGTGCAATTGGGGGTTTGATGTATGTTATGGTTTGTACAAGACCACACATTTCTCAAGTAGTGGAAGTCCTTAATTGACTTATGCCCAATCCTAGATGAGTATAGTTGTATGTAGTGAAGAGTGTCTTTAGGTATTTGTGGGGTACCTTTGAGTATTCCTTCTGTTATCATGGCAATCATATCTAGGGGATAGACAATTTTTTTATATTCATAAATTTATGGATTCAAATTGATCTCAAGATGTTGACATAAGAAGGTCCACTAGTGGATATGTTTTCACTATGTTTTGAAGTGCAATTAGTTGAATGGGTAAGCAACGAGTTATGGTTTCTTTTCCCACTATAGAAGCAAAGTGCATAGCAACAACTCATGCTTGTAAGAAAGCCATCTAACTTAATAGATTGTGTTAGATGTTGGGCTAGAGGCAAGATCCAACATGGGTTCATTGTAATAGTCAAAGTGCCATATGTTTAACAAGGAACCCAACCTTTCATGCAAGGAAAAAACATATTAATGTCCAATACCATTTTGTTCAAGATATGGTAGAAGGTGAGATAGTGATGTTGGAAAATTTTAACACTTTGAAGAATGTTGCAATACATTAACAAAACCAATGAGCATAGAAAAATTCAACTAGTGCTATGAGGCTATGGACCTCTTGGCCCCTAGCAACTAAATAAGTGATGTTGATACTCCCTTTGCCCTCGCAAGGTGTTCAAGTGGGAGAATGATGGGAAATGTGTCTTAACCTTGCTCCTTATATTAATATTACTAAACGTGTGTTTTTTACTATAAATTTTAAAAACTCAATTTATGAACTAGAGCCTTAATTTTTTGCTAGAATAAAAATTCTTGATTGCTTCAATTTTGAAAAAAATGGACCAAATTGACTTAGTAGATAAAATTTATGACCCCTAGAAGTTTGTGTATGAAATATTAAAAAAAAATTGGATGCATAAAAGAATTATAAAAAAAAGTTACACTTTCGACCAACTTATGATGCCTATTATGACACATCATAAGACATATTTGATTAGAGGATAATATCGACACAACTTTTGGGTGGTTTTAGCTCATGGATTTTGAAATACCATTTGATAGTTATAGGTTTTGTATCTCTTATATTAGGTGCTTGAGATGGAGGGAGGGGTAGAGTTTTGGAGACATTTTTTAAGTTGTAAAAACTCCAAATCTCTAGTTGGGTATGTGCAGGATCATAATGGGCCAAAAATTGGCAATATGATGGGTATTTGTAGGGTATATGGTTGAAAAAAAAAATTACCCAAAATTGATGAAATGAAAAAGGTTTTTAAAGGATATTCTCAGCTTTCCACCAATATTTAAATTATGCTTTACTTTGAATTTAAGAAATTATTATTCATTTTCTATTTGAATTACCATTAAAGTTTTGATTGATAGGTTTTTAAAACATCTATAGCTTTCAAATGGTATGACATTTTTGGAATCCAAAACGTGCATCACATTCTATGTTTTGCATACTATAGGATTAAAAAAAGAAAAATTGAATTTAATGAAGTTTTGATCAAGTTAAGGTGGTCAAACATATGAGTTTTTATATTTTTTAAAAGTTGTAATAAAAAATTCATAATTAATTATTTACTTGGAAAAAAATTACAAAAAGAATGCATCACATTTGTACATGAGTCATCTATTTAGGTCTAAAATATTATAAAAAAATATTATCATTTTATTGTGGTTAGAGTGGTTAGACAAACACCTACTTATTTTTTCCCTGAAATTTAAGTACTACTACATTGGAATTTCAAATCTTCACCAAAAGAGTTTTTTTTTTTTAAATAAAACCTAGTAGTTTAGAAACTACATTCAATTTGCTATGCAATTATATTCCTACATATTTTGGAATAATATAGATAAATTTATTCAAATTTTGATCAAGTTTCTGTCTAACTTCTTATTCTTCTAAATTTTTAGTTACCTCTAAGAGCCTATTTTTCCATGATGATCCATTTCTTGATGTCTTGCAAACAATACCAATTTCAATCATCTATGTGAGATGAGCATTATCCTATTGTTATAATCATAGTTGGAAAACTCGACTCACCAAAAGACTCACCAAGCCCAAAATTTTCAAGTTTTTAAAAACTCAGCAAAAACTCAAGAACTAAAAAAATTGCTTAAATTTTATTAGAAACACATTTTTTTTGCAAAATTCAATGAAAAGATGAATCCAATGAGTCCATAAATGAGTACAAAAGTTTTTTCTATTAAATTTGATTGACTTTAATGCAAATTGATTACAAAATCGCATTATCATACAAAATCCTAATGGCTGAAAATCTAATAGTCTGATACAAATTACAAACGATAGCTAAAAATGAAAATAGTAAAACTAGAAATAAATATTAAATACAACATTTTACACCTTCCTCTTCCCTAATTTAGTCAAAGCTAGGGAAGAGGTAGATGCTCTAGTCCTACGAGTATGTGGTGTCGATGGCTCCTTAGTTGGCATGGAAGGCTCTAGCTGAGGCTTGTCCATTATCTTGAAAATATTTGGCTCTGACAATAACTCCTCATCCTCATGAATGTCCTCCAACCCTACATCTCCTATTGTACCCACATCCTCCATTGCCTATCTCTCGAAATCAAGAATCTCGTATGTGATAAAAAATGGGCGCTACTCATCTCAACATGCCCAATCACTGTAAGGATATATCTCATCCAAATCAATAGGATTCAATGTTTTGTCCTCTACTCTTTTTGTGCGCAACTAAAGGTTGTACTGTACAAATACAAGGTCATTGAATTGTTTTTGAGATAATTTATTCCTCTTCTTCGTGTGAATGGCCTCAAACAAGCTCCAATTCCACTCACAATTGGATGTGTGCTACAAGGCTAACATAGTATGTGGAGGGAACTTTTTTGGATATGTGGGGTATTTCATCCTAATTTTTCCATCAAACTTTTATAAAAAAAATATTGAAGAGTTAGAAAACAAAGTCAAAAGTTAAAACAAATTTTATCAAATTATAAGATGCATGTGAAATAAACTTAAAGACTCCCAACTTTATAGATGGTGGTTGAGTGGTTCTTCCTCGAATAGCTAGCTCTAAAGAAAAGAGTTTACCCCTTCCTTCCCTGTAGAGATCCAACTCTTGGACAATGAGGTATCTCACCTCAACCCTGGGCTCCATCCTTTGAATGCATGTCGTAAGCCCCTCCATAACCTCTCCATTAGGATCGGAGAAGTTTTATGAGAAAAGAAAATTAGGGTTGAGGAATTACCTTGCTACATGTATGGTTTGGTGGAGTTGATTGTTCCACCTCCTAACAACAATCTAACATGTGGGATCAAATTTGAGGCTATCCCCCATATAATAACTTTTGATAGCCTTTTTGGCCCTATCCATGGCCTCATAAATATATCCCATTGGGTTTTGATCCCCATCTACCAAGCAAAGGACTCTATCCAAAGGCTCTGACACCTACATTACAAATACAAATAGATTAAAGTTACAAATTTATAATGAAAGACTTAAATTTAAAAAAATAGAATATTCAACTTGAGTTTAAAATCAAAGTTTTTAAGTTACCTTCACGATCTCTAAATCTCTTTGTGCAAATAGGTTGTTGAAGACTATTTTTACAACTCTATCTCCTTCGAGCTTCCTTCCATAAGTTGAGTCTAGCCATGCTTGACTCACAAATATTTTTTTAAAGCAATCAAAGAACCCAAAATGCTTTGCAACATTAGGAAAACCATTGCAAACCTTGTGGCACCTGATCTCACCAACTCCTTCCCTTGTGTATGATCTCTCATCAAACTAAGAATCCAAGGGTGATCGTAGATAAATTTTGTGATGCTCCTTGCATCATCTACAATCAATGACACCCAAACAAGTTTTCCTATATCATCCAAAAGAAGGTCAAGGCAATGCACCACACATGGTGACCAAAAAAGTGAAGGATGTCTATCCTCAAGCAATCTCTCAGCTGCCATATATGCTACTACATTATCTATGATGACTTGCACCACATTGTTTATCCCTGCCTCCATGACAACTTCCTCCAACAATGTACACAATGTTTTTGCATTTTTTATTTTGTTGGAGGCATCCACCAATTTCAAAAACACTTCACCTTTTGAAGAAACCAAAAAATTAAGCTACTACATTATCTGTGATGACTTGCACCACATTGTTTATCCCTGCCTCCATGACAACTTCCTCCAACAATGTACACAATATTTTTGCATTTTTTATTTTGTTGGAGGCATCCACCAATTTCAAAAACACTTCACCTTTTGAAGAAACCAAAAAATTAAGGATGGTGTGGTTTCTCCCATCCATTCACCCATCGGAAAGAATGATGTAGCCATGTTTCTCCCATTCTTTCTTTTCCTCTTCCACTACTAGAACCACCCTTTTGGTAGCATTTGTGAGCAACCTACAAGTACAAAGTAAAATAAGTACAAAATTTTAATTTTTGAATAAAGTAAAGCTTAAATTCAACATAAACTAATTTAAATTAAAGAACATAAACTTAGCATAAATTTTAAATTGACTTAACTCCCACTCAAGTCTTTGTGAAAAGGTGGCTTTTAGCCTTTTCCTGCAACTGTCAATGCGGTAACCAAATTGTGACAATAGGGAATACTCACCACATTGAATGGAATGCTATTAAAATACCAAAAGTCTGCACATGCCATATCAACATATCGATGCACTTCCTTATTCCACCATGTAGCCTCCAATGATGTATGTGCTCTTGGTGTGTTTCTTGGCACAAAAAAACTATGTGGTGTGTGTGAAGATGTAGGCGTTGGTGGCACTCTACTCAAAGTAGAGGAAGTGGGGGGTCTAGAGGTCGGTGTGCCACGAGCACGAATGCGTGGACCACAAAGAGAGCCCCTCAGTATCTGCCTCCTCATTTGATTGAGACTCTATCTCCACTTTCTCATGACCATGTCCACTAGCTATGGTTGTTACTATGGCTTCCTTCATCCTCTCCCTTTGCAATTTTTTTTCTTCGACAACTACAAGGAGGGCATTCATCTCTCTTTTTATCTCTTTTGTGGCCTCAGGACAAGGCTTGGCATCATGATGAATAATGCCTACAAGATGGTATTTGAGGCGATTTATGTCTCCAAAATGTACCTTCTTACATTCAGTGCAAACAACTAATCCAGGTGACAGTCCTCTCATGACATACTTCCATGTAGGGTCTTTAGCTCCTGGAGGATGAGTGCCTGGAACCCATGATGGAATGGGCACCAATGGGGTGGAGCCAAAGGCTAAACCTGAAGTAGAAGCCATTATAGGAGTGTGTATTTAACCTACACATACAAAAAAAATGTACAACATATTAGATTTTTAATACAAAAAACTAAAAAAACAACCTACATTATACACATAAAATGATAAATCATTAAAAAATCTCTCTAAATTTGATTTAAATTAATACAAATTTGTTTAAATGATTAAATCAATAAATAAATTAACATTAGTTTCAAACAAAAAAGATTTAAATCAAAAAATTGACCTAGATTTGAAAAACTCAAAAAACAATGAAAATAATGCAAAAAATTAAAAAAAATCAACATGAATCTTGTTTTTTGGAATCTAAATGCAAAAATCTTGCTTCTATTTGTTCTCTGAAGTTTTTTTTTCAATTTGAAATCAATATTTTGCAAAAATAATGAAAGAAAAAGATTAAACAAAAAAAAGGGAAAAACCAAAAACCTACCTGTAATCCGAATTTGCCTTCAAAATCTGCAAAAAAAGTCGTTTAAGTCCACTCTTGATGGCAAAACGTTGCAAATGGTGTCTTCTTGGTTGGTGAGGGTTTTTTTACTCTAAGAACCAACACAAATCAAATCTTTTTTTGCATAATGAAACTCACATTTTTCATGCAAGGGTCATATCGCACAATCGCCAAGAGTTTTTGGCACAGACTCGACAAGGTTCTGCCGAAAACTCGTCAAAAACTCAACAATCGAAAAAAACTCACCGCAAATTTTTGACAAGTTAAAGTCAAAAAAAACTTAGAAATTAAAAAAAACTTGCAAATTTTTCATGATTCGTCGAAAACTCGACGAGTCTACCAACTATGGTTATTATTATGAGTTATTTTCTGAATTTGAGTATCAATATCTTATTCTAAGATACACTAGTGTGCATTTGAAATCTAAAATAGGACCCCACAAAGTACAAGGCAAAGTATTCGTTCGTATTGTTTAGTTTTTCATGCTTTTTTGGAAATTGTAGTCATTTTCACTTCCAAAGCTGATATAAGTTCACTTTATTTTTTATATCAATTCTCCATTTTCTACTCAAGGAATTTGACAAATCTCTAAGTACGCGATTGCTATCATATTTAGTGACTAGTGGTGGATCAAAGAATCTCTTATAAAATTTATGTAATTGTCTTGTTTAAAATCATAAAGAAACTTCAGTTCAAGTTTCCATTTGAAACTTTCTAGTATTGACTCTATTTCGAAAGGACGAACACACTAGTCTTATAACCTTGAATTAATCAAAACTTTTTAACTAAATATCTTCTTAGATCTACCACTTGCAATCGAGAATATAAACAATTCATCTAAAGAAGATCATTCCAAAATTCTTTTATATATATGCCCATAGTTTTATAATTTACAAATCTATGTAAAATTATCTAGTTGTAATTAAATAGTCTAGCGCTAAGAGTTTTTCCATGAGAAACAAATTAGATTTATCTTCTATCATTTAAGGTTTAAATTTTATTTACAGAATTTAAGAATGATTGTATGTCTTGTATGATTTAAAGGGAGAAATCTCTCAAATTCAATAAAGTTTAAAGTGTAGAGGAGATTGTACCTACTCATGTTAATTAGCTCAACCTATCTATATTTTAATTATAAAACATCACTGAATTAGTTAATCTGATCATACACCCAAAATAAAAATATTTCATAAATATATCTTTCAACAGTACACAGAATGATTAGGGAAGAGGACCCAGTAGTTGAGTACCCTAACTTCGCACTTCTCAAAATCCTATGTGGAAATTTCAAATCACTTCCAATTTTTTACAGCAACTTACTTAGCAAGTCCCCTACTTATAACTAAGATTTCAGGGCCACATCATCAAATATGATGCCACATCAGCATGCTTTTTGTCAAGGTGTCCAAAAAGACCCCAAAAAAAGTGAAATTGATACTTGTGCATCGACATCATGTTTTATTGGGTGTTGATGTGGCATCACATGATTGGTTGCTTTTTAGATCTAAGGAATACATTTCATTTAATTATGGGTAGTCATCATCAACACTGACAACTTTAAAGCTATTGGTCCAATATTGTTAAAAATATTGAACACTTTATAAACAAATGCTATCACAACTATTGGAACATGCTCAAGTACTGGATTTTTTCTCCTATAACACCAACACAATCATTTTCCCAACTGTAATATGAAATCTGCATATTGTCCATAGGCTGCTGTATGATCCTCTTGCAAGAAATGAATAATTTTTCAGTGGAATTAAAAAAAAAGTTAATTACAACTAATAATTTTTAAAAATGCATGACAAAGGTAGAATCAAGAACTATGTGCAGATGTATACAAACATATGATATTATTTTTACCTGTAAGAAACGCCTTCCTAAGATCAGTAACAAAATATGCCAAGAAAAACTAGAGAACACCTTCTGGATAAACAGTCATGGGCAGAACAACCCCATCAATCAAAGTCACTCACATGTCGAACCTGACCCAAATACACATATGAGATTTTGAGCCTTAATGGACCGCTTTTATCACATACTATCATCGTCTATGACAATTTTGCACTTTATTAAGGTCTAAAAGTGGTAAATATTAGGACAGTTATTCTATTTTTTATGGTCAAAGATTACTTTTTTTACTGTTCAAAGAATTGATATTTAGAATGAGCCAATAGCAATTTCACAATCTGAAAGTAGTAAATAATGACTGTTCAATGAATTGATATTTAGAATGAGTCAATAGCAATTTCACAACCTGAAAATAGTAAATAATGACTTCAATGGATTGATATTTAGAATGAGTCAATAGCAATTTTACAATCTGTAAGTAGTAAATAATTGTCTTATTGTTATTGATAAAATTTATCTTTGACCATTGAACATTTTGATATATAAAACCAATCAATAACAAGTTTACACTTCATCCACATTTTAAAATGACAAATAAATATCTTATTTAACTACTTTTATCAATAAAATCTATTTTAGACTGATATTTAAAAATAAAGATGGCAAAGACACAAAAACACTATTTCTACTGAAATTATTTCACTACAAAAATTTCTAAAACTCTCTGAAAAGCCTCCGCTAAGAGAAACATGGATTGCCCTTCACTGTTTCAGGGATCCATGAATGTGGAGTACAAATTTGATTCCCTATTTTAGACCTCTTACATGTATTTTATTTTTTAATTATTAAAAAAATGTTATTTGATCTAATTCTAATCAATTTATCTCTTCTGTAATTGATTGGGCAGACATTATGATATTTTTAATTTTAAAAATTATGTAAATTTGGCTCCCTAAACCCTTCAAATGAAATGGAAGACAAATTTTTTTTTGTACCAATAGATCTTTGAGCTACTGATGAAGTTAAATGGTTCAGAATGAACCCACCAGAAAGTCTTGTTGAGTGCAAGGTCCCAACATCATAAAAGATGATGCCAGAATCATGTCCCAAATGACTTTGATGGTATAAATACCCCTCAATCCTTTACTCTCAACCAAAGAAATTTAAGTCATCTGAATTGATATAAAAAACCCTTAAAATATATGTCTCACCTCTGCTGCTGTGCGTATCAAGAAGTCCGGTTTGTCCTCAATTAACCCCCGGTTAGAATAATCATTGCCATAACCAGAATGGAGATGTTGGGAAAACCAAATTATCATTGTAATATTGGAGGAAAGATATGTTATAATCATTGTCCATATGTGGAATGGGGGGTGGTCGTAAAAGCCGAACAGAGATGCATCTTGATCTTCCAAGTTCCATCCATTTCTTGACTAGATTTTCGCCACATTCCCCATTCCATTTACAGCCCAACAATGAGGTACAGACGCTCTCCTGATCCCACATAATGAATATTTAGGGTAAAAAACTGTGAATTATATATACCCATTGGGCCATTGGCATGGGACCTAATATTCCAGGAAGTAGATCAAGGTCCAATTCCTTCCCCTCGTTAGGGGTGTGAGTGTTCCCCTTCAACCTAATACCTATTGCACTTATTATATGCATAGTACTTGCCCTATTGCAATGAGTTTTGTTTTTCTAGTTAATTAGTTATTAATAAGTTAGCTTTCAACCAATCAAAAATAATAATTTTTTTGAAAAAAAAAAAATTCAATTTTGTAAAGTGAATTTGCAAAATATTTAATTTTATAAATTTAATAAATTGTTTTCATGATTGGCTAAAAGTTATGTGTGTTATTTGAAGATTTTTAGGAAAAGTAAAAATGAACTATTATTTTGCCTAGTTTTGAGAACTAAGAACTAAGAACTATTATTTTGGCTACATTCAACCATTGTTTATATAACTTTCATTATTGCACAAAAGTATTATATAAATTTTATGTTTAAATAATAATTATTTAATTTTTTCATATACTTATACTATATAATTATTTTGTTTATTTATATATATATATATATATATATATACATATATATATATATATTTTGATGCAATAGTTGCTGCCATTCGGGGGCAGTGCCCTTTCTATTCATTCAAAAGGAGAAACATTACAGAATCTTGCCCTTCTTGAGGGGAGTCAAATACATCAAGGCAGTTGTACCATCTACCATACGACACAATTGGTGAGGAGTCTTGAATTTCACCATAGTGAGAGACATGTTTATCCTCTGTGAAATTTGTTGGCGTACCTTTTGGAATACTTCCTGATTCAGTCCTTATCTGCCACCTCTTTTAGGCCCAGCCAGTTAGTCACATTGGCTGAGCTTATCGTGTCCTCGCTTCCTTCAATTGCTAGATTTGCCAGTTTATCCGATGTTTTGTTGCCCTCCCAGTATGTGTGTCTAATTATGAAGTCTGGGATTTCTTCCAACTTGTCTAAGACTTTGTCCAACCAACTTTGGAGGCGCCAATTCACTATTGTTTTTTATTTCAGAGCGTTGATACAGATCAATGAGTCACCTTTTATGTCCAACTTTACCCACTTTTTCTCCTTAGCTAGAGCTAGTCCTTGGTCGAGCGTTGCAAACTCAGCCTCATTATTTGTTCCCTCCTCCAGTTTCTTTGAGATTTCCCATACTATGTCTCCATTGTGGTTTCTAAATACACAGCCAGCGCCAGATTTTCCCGGATTCCCCTTCGAAGCCCCATCAAAGTTTAATTTTAGTCTTCCTTCTGATGGTCTCACCCATTTGACTTCTGATCTTTTGGATTTGCTTGTCCTCATGTCATTGTTTTGAAAATTGGGGGGACTTTTAGCTTAGTCCAACGGTGCATCAGTCAGTCATCGCAGGCTGAGAAATTCGATTTTGTCTTTGACCTTGCTTTGGCGTTTAGTAGTTCTGAGATTCCTGCTTCAATGCAAGTGTTTTTATCTGTTCTATGCAGCTTTCTTTCCCAGTGAATATCCTTTTGTTTCTCTCACGCCATACTTGCCAAAGTACCATCGAGGGGCTTACCTTCCAGATGTCACCCCAAAGGTCATGTTGGTGCCATATCGGCTAGCTCAAAAAATGCTTCCTTATGTCTCCTGGCCTCAGACCTATCCATCCAAGCTTCTCACTACTTGCCAACTCCATATTTTTGAGGCCACTCCATAGTTCAGGAGTAGATGGTCCACACTTTCCTCATTTTCCTTACACATTGGGCATCTATGCGGATTGTACAAACCTATCAAATGCAATCTATCTCCTGTCAGTATGCATTTGTGCAGGGCAGTCCAAGAAAATGCACCGGCCTTTGGTAGGGTCGCATTGTTCCAACACAAGACAGATGGCCAGTCTTTGCTATCTTGTTGTAATTTAGTTACCTTATATCCCAACTTAACTAAGTAATTCCCTAATTTTTCTGCACACCATCTTAGCTTGTCCTTCCTTTCGTTTGGCACAATTTTCCTCTTCTTCAGCTCCTCCATTAACCAAAATGAGTCTTCCTCACTTAGTCCCCACCTAAGGATTAGGTCTTTGTTCCACAGATGCCCAGAAGATGAGGAAGGTGTGAGCAAGTCTCCCACTTTTATATGCTTTTGTCCTTCTGCAACTTCCAAGCAACCTGCTAACTCTTCCAAGCTACTAAGAGAGGGGTTCCCTCCCCAAGAGTCCCACCAAAACGAGGCTTTCCTACCATCATTGGTTTGCCAAGTTAGGTGATCTGTTATAATTTGACGACATTCCCACATAAAGTTCCAGATGTGCGACCCTCTGCGTGTGTTGGCTACGGTTAGAATTCTATCAGGCTCATTACTGTCAAGATATTTTCCCTAAGAATCCTACTCCATAAAGCCTCTGACTTTGAAAACATGTGCCAAATCAGTTTAGCTCCCAGCGCACGGTTCTGCCGCTCCAAGTCTTTCAATGCAGCACCCCCAGCTTCCTTATCTTCTCTTGTTGTATCCCAACATATGAGCGGAAGTTTTTTTCCCCATTAGCGCCTTCCCATAAGAAGCTTTTCATTGTCTTGTTTAGATCTTGCTCCACTTTCTTTGTTAGTCTCATGCATGACATAGCATAGATTGGGACCGCCATTAGAACCGTTTTAAGCATTGTTATCCGCCTAGAGAGTGTCAACCATTTCCCTTTCCAACTCGAGGCCTTTTTCCTGAATGTGTCCAGCACCTTCTCCTAATGCTCAGCTTTTGTTAGTCCTTGGAAAATTGGGACCCCCAAAGATGTGCACGGGAATTGGCTAATTCCATAACCCAAAACGTTTGCAATACGTTTCTGCAATCTATTAGTGACATTGAGGAAGATGATAGCAAATTTGTCCTTGTTAATTTTCTGACCTGATTTGAACTCATACTTTTCCACAGTTTCTTTGACGACCCCAGTCTCCCCTAAGCTTGCTTCCCCAAACAACAGTGTGTCATCAGCGAATTGTTGGTGTGAGAGGGTTTCCATTCCATCAGCAATATTCAGTCCTTTCCATCTACCTTCAACTTTTTGTTTTCTGATTTGGTGGCTGAGAGCTCAGCCATGATAACAAAAAAAATGGAGAGATAGGATCTCCTTGGCGTAAACCTCATGACCCACCAAAGAAACAACATGGGGAGTTGTTCACAATAACGGAGAAATGGACTGTTGATATGCAAGCATAGATCCAATCCAGCCATTCCCTGCTGAAACCAAACGCCTCCATTACTTTTAGAAGGAAACGCCACCTAACTCTATCATAAGCCTTGCTTATGTCTAGCTTTATAAACATTGCACTTGTTTTGGAGGTTTGCATCGAATGTATTGCCTCATTAGCTACAATAATACCTTCCATTATCTCTCTGCCAGGGGTAAAGCCCGTTTGTTCTTTAGAGATTATTGTATTCATAATTTTCTTCAGCCTATTTGCCATTGCTTTTGAGATTATCTTGTAAATTGAGTTGCATAGTGCTATTGGTCTGAAGTATGTCAGTAAATCTACATTCTCTTTCTTTTTTATTAGTGCTAAGTTTGTCATATTTATTTTCTTCAACATTTTATGCTTCTGTCTGAAATCTTCCACAACCTCCCATACTTCTTCTCCGATGAAGTGCCAACATTTCTGATAAAAACATGTTGGGAAACTTATATTTTATTTAATATAAAATAATTTAAAAATTCTTTTTAAAATTTATATTATATAATCAATAAATATTATTTAATATAATATAATAAATTTATAGTGTATTATACATATTATTATCTAACATAATTATTAGATATATTTTATATTTATATAATTATCATTTTTTTCTTTTAATTATATTATACTAAGTTTCTTTTATATATATTTATCATATATTTATAGTACCTTTTATTCTATTAATATAGGCATACATTATCATACAATTTACATTATAATGTTAATTATTTATATAATTTAAATAAAAAATTAACATTAATGTGGCATTTTTAAATATTATGTTAATACTTTAATTAACATAATTAACATTTAGTTTTATTCATATTAATAAAACTTACATTTATTTTTATTAAATTTAAAATATTATAATTAAAATACTATAAAGGCAAGTACTAGCCACTAAATGGCACTTGTTTGGGATGACTAGAATTGAAACCTCTAGGAATAATAATGATTCGATATAAAGCTCTCCTTGGCACCATGGGTTACATTTGAAGGGCGACATTGATGGATAAATGAGGTAAATTTTTGAATTTTTTGAATTTTTTTAAAAGTTTAATATAATTGTAATGATGAAATTTGTATATTTATGTCAATTTTTATTTAATTTTAGATTTATTTTGATGGAATGATTTTATACGGTTATATAATAATATATGATTTATTGAATGGTTTAATACAATTATATATTGATATATGAGGTACATTTGTACAAAGTTTGGTTTCTTTTAATCCTTATTGATCCTCATTCACTTTTATATACACCAATTTCTATACATTTATCCTTATCCATATTCTATATGTATCTATTCCTACACATCCACATTATTTATTAGTTTTGGTTTCCATTCATTCACTTCTAATCTTGAGATTTTATATTCTCTATCCCAAGTCATTTCCACAACACAAATCTAACCTAAAAACCAAATTTTGAAATTCAAATAATTAACCCCTACCCTTTCCTCATAGTTATTGTCAATGGATTTAATATACACTTGTGCAGTGATTTGTTGCTTCTTGGTGTTTAAATACATTTTTTTGAGCACAAAAATGCCCAAAGCAATCATTGAATAATCATTTGCATTTACAAGGAGCACTCTTAGGAACACTTGGTGTTGCAACACTAAAAAGAACAATACTTACATTAGAATCAACATATAGATCATTTGTATGCTTGTTTGTTGTCTATGGATTCTTGTCATGACTATAAAGTGTTGATTTTCTAGCTCATAAGGTGGGATGTGGAGTTGCTTTAAAGCAACTCAAGTTGGATTTTCAGCAATAGTAGATTTTTTATTCTTTAATAGAAATTTTTTCGAGTTTGTGAGGTTGGGATAAAACCAAGAGTGATTTTATGTGTGATTTAAAGCCAAAGAATGCAAGGAAAGTTTATTTTCTTGCACGCTAAGTAAAGCAGTTGGGCTCTATATATGTAAGATTGTTGTAGCAAACTGGTATTGTTTTTTTGAAAGAAAAGTTTGTTGTTAGGCTGAGTAGAAGATCCAGTATTTGCAGGTTTTTCCCCATACTAGGGTTTCCTAGGTATATTTGTGTTATTGTCTATTTGTGATTGGCTTCTTGTTATTTTTGCTTATGTTGTTATTAGCTATTAATTAACCCAGTTGTGTTAATTGTTATAAATCAGATTTCATTTTGTGAATTTATTGTGCAATTAATTTGTTGTTGTGTTATAGAAATTAACATGGTATCAAAGCTCTAAACTCTAAGTACAAAGCTAAGATTTGCAACACAAATTTCAAGAAGAAAAAAAATAAAAATTTTGTCTCTAGTTTCTTTTGTGACTATGGAAATTGGTGTTCGATATGAAGACAGGCTTGAGGGTGCGTCTAACTTCTTGCAGTGGAAGGTTCAGATTACATATGTTCTCAAGGAGAATAGGTTATGGATCTATGTTAGTACATAAGTGACACCACCAACAAATGATCATGTTTCAGGTTAGATTCACATGAAGTCAAAGAGGCCAAGGCTCAGAGGATTATCCTAGATGGAGTAAGAGATCATTTAATTCCTCATTTATTGGGGAAAGACACCACTAAGGAGATGTGGGATACACTCACAAAACTTTATCAAAGCGACTATTAGAGTCATAAGATGATGTTCAAGGACAAATTGCATAATACCAAGATGTCCAAAGGTGAGAGTGTGACCTCTTGTCCAAGTTGACATAGGTCAGGGATGAGTTGGTTGTTGTTGGAGAGACAATTGATGAAGATGAGTTGGTGCGTATAGCCTTGAATGGTTTTTCGAAGCACTAGGAAGTGTTTGTTAAGTGTGTTATCGGTAGAGATTGGCTACCTGATTGGGCAAGGCTTTAGGATGATTTTATTCAAGAGGAGATCCATGAAGGTGCTCATCGAGGAGACCAGACGAAGAAGGGTCAAGACAAAGAAAATCTTTCTCTTGCAAGCAAGGGTAAGTAGAAGTCTAATAAAGGGCAAACAAAAGGTTCTTCTTCCAATAGTAGGAAGAAGAAATATCTGAGCAAGATAAAATGTTTTTGTTGCCATCAGATGGGTCACTATGTCGGTCAATGTTTGAATAAGAAAAATAAGGACAAGCAAAAGAAGCAAGTTGCTGCTACAACAAAGGTGGACGATTTTGCATCACGATTTGAGAATGAGTTTTCACTCACTACCTATCTCTCATGTTCAATTTCCAATAGGGTATGGTATATTGACAGTGGGGCTTCTTGCCACATGATAGGAGTCATAGAATGTTTCTTCAAGTTGGACGAGAAGAAGCTAGATTTCTATATTGAGCTCAAAGACAATGCCAACTACCATGCAACTGGTATTGGCACCGTCAAGTTTCAGAGGTGGTTTGGAAAACCCTTGTTGGTGGAGGATGTGTTGTATGTCCCTAGCATGACAAAGAATTTAATCTTAGTTTCTACTTTGGAAGACAAGGGTTACATCGTGACCTTTGAGAGGGGAAAAGTATATATTCAACCCAAAGATTCAAAGGTTACAAAAGTGATTGGAGTCAGGCATGGCAACTTGTTTCAGTTATAGTTTGAACCAACACATGCAATGGTAAGCAGCTGTAGAGGGCTAGGAGAATTGTGCCATAGGAGGATGGCTCACCTTCACCATGGAGCACTTAATATTCTCAAGGAAATAGTGACGAGGTTGCCTAAGATGAGGACAAAAAACTATGAGGTGTGCAAGGGTTGCGCACTTGGGAAATATGCCAAGACCAATTTTCCAAGCAGTGACACTAGATCCAAAGGGATTTTGGATCTTGTACACTCAAATGTGTGTGGGCCTATGTCAACAACATCCTTGAATGGATATGAGTATTATGTTACTTTAATTGATGATTTCTCTAGGAAGACGTGGATATATTTCATGAAGAATAAAGATGAGGTCTTCAGTAGGTTCAAAGAGTTCAAGGCTCTTGTGGAGAACCAAACAGGTAGAAAGATCAAGATACTAAGGTTTGATAATGGAGGCGAGTATATCTTGAATGCCTTCAAATATTTATGTGCTCGAGAATGGGGTTGTTGAATGGAAAAATAGGGCTATAGTTGGAGCAGCCAAGGCCATGCTTCACGATCAAGATCTGCCTTGTTTCTTATGGGAAAGAGCTTGCAATATAGCTATGCATTTGCAGAATAGGAGCCCTCACAAAGTGTTGGGAAAGTTGACTCCAAAAGAGGCGTTCATTGGTAAGAAACCAGATTTGGGGCGCATTCACATCTTTGGATGCCTTGTGTATTGTCACATTCCTATTGAGAAGAGAACCGAGTTGGAACCTACTGCAGAGAAGGGTATCCTTGTTGGGTAGAGTGAAACTTATAAGGCTTATCGGGTTTACATTCCTGCTCTCAGGAAAAAAATGGTTCGAAGGGATGTGAAGTTCGAGGAAGAGAGGGCTCTTCAGAAGTCTAGCGACTTGATGAATGAGGAGGAACAATCACCCATGGTTGAGGTAGCACAAATTTCTCAAACTTTCGTCACACAAGTTGGAGAGTAGAGCAAGCAAGCCGAGTAGTCTGATCAGAAGGAGGAACAAATAATTCCTCAACCTCAGATTCCTATTCTGATAAGAGGAGAAATAGGGTAGTTGAGCAGACATTGAGAGAGGCTCAAGCATATGTAGGTGATCCTCAAGATTCAATTAGACAAAGAAAGGCTCCTAGACGTTATTCTAAGTATGTGGCACTTATTAGTGAATTAATTGAAGTAGAGCCTTCTAGCTTTCAGGAGGCATCTAAGCACCAAGTGTGGAGAGATGCCATGGTGGAAGAGTATTCTTCCATCATGAAGAATAGTGTGTGGGAGGTAGTAACACGACCACAAAATAATTCTATGGTGGGCTCGATATGGTTGTATAAGGTTAAGCATGCTGCAGATGGTAGTGTGGAAAAGTTCAAAGCCCGATTTGTGGCTAAGGGGTTTTCTCAGAAGGAAGAAGTCGACTATGATGAGACTTTCGCTCCAGTAGCCAAGTACTCATCCATAAGAGCTATCATTTATGTAGCAGCATAGATGGGTTGGAGGATTCACCAGATGGATGTGAAGACATCCTTCCTCAATGGAGTGATTGAGGAAGAGATTTACATAGAGCATCTAGAAGGATTTGAAGCACATGGGAGTGATTCTCATGTATTCAGGTTGAAAATAGCACTGTATGGACTCAAGCAGGATCCCAGGGCGTGGTATTCACATATTGATAGTTACTTGCAAAGCGTGGGATTCATCAAGAGTGAAGCGGATCTAAACCTGTACTATGTTCAGGTGAAGGGTGAACTTCTCATATTGGTTTTATATGTTGATGACCTATTTCTCACAGGATCAAAGGAGATCATAGCACACTACAAGTGGTATCTTGCATGAGAGTTTGAGATGAAGGACTTGGGGTTGATACACTACTTTCTAGGATTGGAGTTGTGGTAGAAAGAGGGAGAGATCTTCCTTGGACAAAGGAAGTACTTAATTGATATCTTGAAGAGATTCAAGATGGAGAACTGTAAGCCCATGTCAACACCACTTGTGACCAACTGGAAGAAAATTGATGCTTCCAGATCAGAGGCAGTGGACCTGACTTTATATAGACAATTGATAGGCTCTCTTATGTATTTGGTCAACACCAAGCCAAACATTTGTTTTGCAGTGAACTCACTCAGTTAGTTTATGGTGGAACCTAAACATGTGCATTGGATAGCTACGAAGCATGTTTTGAGATATCTCCAAGGAACAATTGATTATGGGATGAAGTATGTTCAGCAAGATGGAGTGAAGCTCAAGGGGTTTACCGATGCTGATTGGGCAGGTAGTATAGCTAATCAAAAGAGCACTTCAGGGTGCAGTTTCAATTCAGGATCAAGAGCAGTCTCTTGGTACAACAGGAAACAAAAGTTAGTTGTGTTGAGTTCTGCAGAGGCCGAGCATATGGCAGTCAGTATGGCTACATGTGAGGCTATCTGGCTTCGAAAACTTTTAGCTAGGCTCTTTGAACAGGAGCTAGATCCTACAACCATTTACTGTGATAATCAGAGTTGTATCAAACTCTCTAAGAATCCAATGTTTCATGACAAGTCAAAGCACATTGATATCAACTACCACTTCATCAGAGATTGTGTGGAGAAGGGGATAGTGAAGCTCCATTACATTCCTATCGACAAACAAATAGCAAACATCTTGACCAAGGCCTTGATGAAGAGTAGGTTTGAATTCTTCAGGGACAAGTTGGGTGTTGTGTAGAACACCTTCCTCGCTAAGAGGGAGTGTTGATTTTCTAGCTCGTAAGGTGGGATGTGGAGTTGCTTTAAAGCAACTCGAGTTGGATTTTCAGCAACAGATTTTTTTATTCTTTAATAGAATGTTTTCGAGTTTGTGAGATTGGGATAAAACCAAGAGTGATTTTATGTGTGATTTAAAGCCAAAGAATGTAATGAAAGTTTTTTTTCTTGCACGCTAAGTAAAGTAGTTGGGCTCTATATATGTAAGATTGTTGTAGCAAACTGGTATTGTATTTTTGAAAGAAAATTTTGTTGTTAGGTTGAGTAGAAGATCCAACATTTGTAGGTTTTTCCCCACACTGGGGTTTCCTGGGTATATCTGTGTTATTGTCTATTTGTGATTGGTTTCTTGTTATTTTTTCTTTCGTTGTTATTAGTTGTTAATTAACCCAATTGTGTTAATCGTTATAAATTAGATTTATTTTTGTGATTTTATTGTGTAATTAATCTATTGCTAGGTTATAGAAATTAACATAAAGTTGATCCAATCAAGAGGGTTGACCTAGGAGAACTTAGCCATAACAAATATTGCATGTCAAGAATAAGGAATTGTAAAAAGAATTTATTTTTTTGTATGCACTGGGGTATCCCTGCGACCCAACGCAGCTATCTAAAAGATTGATCATGGCACCAAGAAGTAATAAAAGGCACAATTAAAACATCTAAATTCAATTGTTGAATGTAAAAGCTTGAAACTTGAATAGCAACCTATAATAGACCTTGGTGCAACCCAATACAACACGAATTTCAATATAAAGACATTGCATAATGTGAATATATAGCACAAAAATTCCATAATTTAACCCACCATGTATCAAAATGAAATTACCAATCAAATGATGTGGAAAAGTAAGTGGGTGATCCCACAATAGTGGTTTACAATTTTTGGCCAAACTGGACACTGATTTTTTTTTTAACTAAATCTTCACATTCGGGCACCTATAGCAGTTAAACTGTAAGGAATTTGAAGATGATGCAAACTAGAGTCTTGTCACATTTTGTCTGTAGATTCTAAAAATATTTTTTTCAAAATTTTTGGAATGAGATTGCACTTCTTTTTCCATCTCCCACAAAAACTGGTTTTTTTTTAAAAATAACATTTTTAAAAAATGATGCACACTATATAACACATAACTTTTTTTCCTTGAAAGATAAAATTCTAATTCTTTCGAATTTAGATTTGTAAATCTGATATCTAATGCTTCCACTTGGTTAGATATTTTTTTATTGAATATTTTTTCTTTAATCAAATTTCAAAGTTAAATGAATTACAATTCAGACATAATGTGACCGTATAACGCATAACTTTTACTGTATGTATTGAAATTCTTTCTTTTTTTTTTGTTGGATCAAGGACTCCAATATCTGGTGCACTCATATTTTTTTAAGAAAAAAATTCATAATCTTCTATTTTTCCACATGTGCAGAACAGAGAGTTTTATTTTCAGTGAAAAACCTATATTTAATAAAACTTAAAAAACAAATAGATAATATAATCAAAACATATTAAAATTGTATTCATTAGATAGCTCATTTTGAGGGAAACCTGATACCATTTGGGTTTCTTAGATCTCCTCCATTTTCATTCTCAAATCAAGCTTTGAAGTGCAAAATTATGAGCAATTTTGGTGCCTGAGAGGATGTAGGTGAAAATAAGTGGGTTTGATCGAACCACTTTTCGATTGAACAAAAATTAAATGTTTAGTCAAATGGGGGTTCGACCGAACCCATTTAACATACAATAAAAAAATAGATTTGAATGGGGTTCGGTCAAACGTTCTAAAAATGTTCAATCGAAACCCCTCTATTAAAAATTAATATTTAATATTAATATAAATATAAATTATATTATTTTTAAATTATAATAAATAATATACTTATTATTATTGCAATATATTTTAATAATTATATTATTATTAGAATATTAAAAGTATATAATTAAAAACTATATATATTATTATTATAATATTAAAAGTATATAGTTAAAAACTATATATTAATTTTTTCTAATCGTGGCTTTTCAAATCTTGGATTTTTAGGCTCAACACGAGTGTCATGAAAACACTCTCCTCAGGCAAGATAATAAGAAGCTTTGCTTGGAGAACATGGCAATTAAAGAAGCCATGAGAAATCCCATATGCACCAACTACAGAGCACCTGTTGTTATTGTAGAAGTCAGTCTTCAAGAGCAACAACTATGTATTGAGAATATTCGGTTCAAAGATGAGGTCCATTTGCACAGCCTGACTAATTTGATGATCTGCATATTCCAAATTTTTGTATTCTCAAAATGTAAATTGTGGTTAAAATGATTATGAGTTACTCCTTTTTTAGTTGTTCCTATTCTGATTCTAATGTATTTACAACCCTACGAACCTCCTACATTTTATTTTCTCTAGAAATATTTTTAGTGCAGTGATTTTCCCATAATGATGAAATTGCTTCATATCATATACTGTATAAGATTTAGAGACCCAGCAGGTTATTTTATTTTGACGCTTTAAATCACTTGAGCAATGAAGTTGAAGATTCATTAGCTTTGTGCTTATGGGTATTATTTAACTATTCTTAAGTTTTTTTTAATGGGCTTGCATGGATTTTTTCAGCTGGAGAGAATGGCAAGTATGGCTGGAAAATTTTACGGAAGGCCCATATCATTGACTTGAGAGAGAGATATGGAGGGAGTGGGAGAGAAAGGGAGTGTGGGGGTAGGAGGGAGAGACTTGAGAGAGAGAGGGGAGAGTGGGAGAGAGATAAAGGG